>ML804250.1:82439-99690 GCA_009831015.1 Picea engelmannii | reverse complement strand
ACCAACTATGCCGAAATCACCAAGGGCTTTATGCATTTACTAAAGAAAGACATTCCTTTTTTCTGGGACAAAGCTGCTCAACGCTCTTTCAACACATTAAAACACACCCTCACAATCGCACCTCTGCTATGGCCACCTAACTATAACAAAGATTTCTTATTATATATGGCTGTCACAGAGTCAACCATTGGCATGGTTTTAGTTCAGGAAGAAGATTCGTTCTTAGAATACGTGATCTATTACCTAAGCCGAGGCCTCGTAGGACCGGAACTCAATTATTCTCATATCGAAAAACTTGCATTGGAAGCAATTCATGCGGTTCAACGGTTCTGTCACTATGTTCTGTTTCGCAAGACCACCGTCATTGTTGTCATGAATCCATTCTAGTACATGTTGACACGACAAGTTATAGGCAGAAAAATCAGTAGATGGATAGTCATCCTCCAAGAATTTGACTTAGATTTCGTTTGAGAAAAGTTTAAGAAGTCATTGGTCTTCGCAGAGCTTATTTCGGAACTTCCGGTTGAGTCAGGTGACATTGTGCCTGAGGAATCGCCTATCCTGGGAGATATGTTTTTGATTACATCTTCAGACCCCTGGTACAGAGATATACTTATCTATCTCCATACTTTGAAATGCCCCACCTCTGCTTCTCGTGACGAGCGTCGGTGGATACGCCATCAGGCTAAGAATTATCTCATACTCGATGACACATTGTATCAGAGAGGTGTAGACTGCATCTTACGTTGATGTCTCACTCATGAGGAGGCCATCATCGTGCTCAACGATTTCCATACTGGAGCTTTTGTGGGGTTCATTTATCTGGGTTGGAAATAGCCCAAAAGATTCTACGAGCAGGTTACTTCTGGCCAACACTTATCAAAGATTGTATCAAATTGGTCAAGAAGTGCCATCCATGCCAAATCATCTCTCGGAAGATGAGGGAACATCTAGCTCCTATGTTTCCTATCATCATGGTTGGTCCCTTCACTAAGTGGGGGATTGATTACACTACTTGCAACCCCCCGTCAGCAAGGGGGCACCACTATATCATCATAGCTGTCGACTACTTCACTAAGTGGGTCGAAGCTATGCCAACATTTAAAGATGATGGAGAGACTGCAACTCTCTTCTTATTCAACCAAATCATAGCAAGGTTTGGCATCCCGAGAGAGATTGTCACTGACCATGGTAGTCACTTTCAGAACCAAATGATGACCGAATTAACATCAAAGCTTGGGTTACGGCAGGAGCATTCATCACCTTACTACCCCCAAGCCAATGGGCAGGTGGAAGCTGTAAAAAAAACTCTTAAGACTATTCTACAACAAACTATCAACTCAGCCAAGTCAAATTGGCATTTGATGTTATACTCGACATTATGGGCTTACTGAACATTTGTTAATATTGCAACCGGTTTCTCTCGTTTTCAACTCGTTTACGGGCTGGAGGCAGTCTTGCCCATCGAATGTCAGATCCCATCTCTAAAATTGGCAATACAATTATTGCTAGACACTTCTCCACTTGAAGAATGGTTAGTACACCTTGAGAAACTCAATGAGCAGCATCGCAATGCGGCCCTGGCCAACGAGCCTCACAAACATAAGGTCAAGTGTCAGTATGATAGGTCCGTTCATCCTCAGATTTTCTCTGAGGGCGACCTTGTCCTGGTCTATGACCAAGATAAGGACCCCCTGGGGGCAGGAAAGTTTAAACCCATGTAGTTTGGACCCTTCATCATAAAAGAGGTATTAAAAAAGGGCACTTATCGTTTGGTTGATTTTGAAGGGAATGCTTTGGCAGAGCCTAGAAATGGGCTCTACCTCAAGAAGTATTACTCATAAGCAGGTCAGTGTGGATAACTTTCTGTAACATATGTATAGCCTTTGTACTATTACTTTTTAAGTTTCTTTTAAGTGTTATGGATGTTTAATTGATGTTATCTTTCATCAATATGGAAGATGTCAAGTGATTTCGAGGTGTTCGTTGGGTATGTAGATGGTGCTAGTCGACACACATGGAGGCTTGCCTCCGTAGCCTGGGTAATCTTTACACCTCAGGGCCATTTGTTATCTTCTGGAGGTATATGCTTAGGTGACACCACAAATAATGTCGCAGAGTATAGTGCAGTTATTGAGTTGCTTCGTGACGCCTTGTCATTGGGTATCTCTCATCTCCGAGTCTATCTCGACACTCAACTGGTTGTGTCGCAGCTAAACAAAGTATACCGGGTTCATGATCCAACTTTACACCGACGATTCCTTAGGGTATATCTCTTAGAATGAAACTTTGATTATATTACATATTTTCATGTTCCTAGGAGATTAAACCAAATCACAAATACTCTAGCTAATCAAATTTTAGATTGGCATCTTGCACACATATGAAAGAACGTTGACATAATCATGTAAATACATTTTTTCACACGCGATCCTTAAGACACAAAAGATCAAAAAAACATATATAACATCATTAAACAACCATAGTACATATATGGATGCAAGTGCCTAAAAAATGGGACTAATAAACGAGTCACATGGCTTATGCCCTCAAAACATATATACAAGTCAGTGCTCGTGGCATGCAAAAAGTCTAAATAGGTTCAAGGCCTATGGGACCTGTTATAATAGTCCACAGCATGGGCTAAACGCCTAAACAATCAGACCCATGTCCGAGGTGCCCCCATAACATGAGGCTGCATGGATGGCGGCAGGTCCTCTATCTCTGCCATCAGGACTGTGCAAGTGAGTGCAGTGAAGTTCCTCTCAACTCGTCTAAGGAATCTCTCAGCCTCCCCGACTGGGAGGTTCCCTGCTACTGCTGCTCCTCCAGCAGCGGCAGCTGCGGCTTCTGGCCGAGGACGATGCTTGTTCCGTGCATAATCGACATGTTGCATGGGTCCCACATCTGCATACAACAAACATTTACCCGTCAAATACGCTGGCATACAAAAAAATGATATATATCACAAAAATGACATAAAAATTACATATGCAAACAAAAAAACTACAAAGGTGGAGACTTACCCATCTCCCCTCGCTCCTCACCAGGAGGCATGGGTATCTCAGGATCTCTAGAAAAATCTATCCCTGCATATGGGTAGTCCTCGATCACAGGGATCTGTTGTGACAACCACGCAAAGAAGGCATCATTGAAGGACTCATTGGTCCTTCCACCACCCTGTCGCAGTAGAAATACTGCCCATCTACACACTGCAGGAAATGAGGCCTGATATCCTCGTACTACTTCCTAAGGGCTAAAGCTCGAAACTCTCTTGAAGAAAAATGAACACAAGATCGTCCCGAACCCGAAATTCCTTTGTGTCCGCTGTCGGAAATCTGTCAATTGCCTCTTCATGCACTCCAGTAATGTAGTACTCCAGTAAAAAATCTGTGCATTCAAGCACTGGATTACATAGTTCATCTGTGCGTGAGAAGCCTGATGCAAGGCTGCAGAACCGGTAATCTGCCCAATCAGTAATAATATTTCCTGCAGCGATAGGTTAGTGATCTTACTGATAGGTACCTAGGAGCCTACACGATTAGTCCCAGCCTCACAGTGCTCGGCTACCAGTTTCGATATCTTACTCGGTCCCACAGGAAACATCCTAAAGTTGATTGGTTCCCCTCTCCTTGAGAGGCTAGTCAAAAAATAGATATACTCGGTGGTGGGAACTAGTGATTGCCCCTCTAGCATAAAGGCCTCTGCATCAGGGTGCCAGTAATCAATCAAGGCATTCAGTAGCCTTGGTTGTGCATGCATAAATGGACACAGAAAGAAATTTAGTAAACTGCATTGCATCAACATGGCCACGACATTCGGATCTCCCGCAACCAACTCACTGACTGCTTCATTCTCTCTTTCCCTCCATTGGACATACATCCTTCCAACACAACAAGGTTCAGGAGGGTTAGCACTTGCCTTTTAATTATTTTTTCTACGAAGGGGGGGTCCATGCGATCTGTCTAGGCGACAATCACGTGTACATGCGAGTAGCCTTTACTCTGCTCGGGTGTACATGCGGCCTGTCCAGAGACAACCCGCGTGTACCTAGGGCTGACTTTTTTAACGTCGATGCCCACCCAAAAAATGAACTTAAAAACAAAATTGAAGAATTGAATAGCTAGATAAGGGATTTTGTACTTACTTGGTCCAAGCGGAAGTTCATTTCGTCCACTGTAGCTCCCGGAATCACCGTTTTTAGAAAAGGGGGTCTTTTGGCTCCAGAGTCAATTTCCAAATCAATAATGGTGATAATGAGCTGCCAACTTCTATTTATAGACTTTTTGGCCTCTTTTGTCACTTTTGTTTGGCCTCCCTTATCAGTTTCTTTATACCAAAAACCATTTAGAGTGATTCAGGAGTTATATGGGAGGGATTTGATCGGGTATTGGGACACTTTTTGAGTTTTGAGAAAATTTTGACGGTCCATAAATGTTTTTCCAAGAATCAACTTGAGCATATAGGTTAGGCTATTACCCCAACTTTTGCCTCTCGTTGTCTTTTTCCTCTGCTATAGGATCGATCCCATTAGGTTGTGACATGAAACCATCATATCTACTTTAGAAGTGTCGCAACTTGGCGGTAGAGCTTACCAGAACATGGATGCCCTAGGTAGGTCCTGGTTGCATTATGGTGTCCATGCTGTCTCTAAAACACTGTAGGCTCGGGAGTCCTTATAGCTTTTTTGAATATGAGTTTGAGCCTTATTTGCATGATTCTTCTTCGCTCTTTGTCTCACCCTTAGGACTCCCAAAAAATAAACGGGTCTCCTTTTAAGCCCTTTTCAGACCCTCTAAAAATGAAAATATTGTCGAGCGATCTTATGGCCTTTCATGCTCGTTAAACTGAAATTTGAAGTCATATCTGTCCGGTGGTAGTTTACCCCTTTTTCAGTCCGGACGGTCAACTATATGAACAAAGGTATACTTTATCGAATTTTTGTTCTTTATAAGAGTAATCTCAGGTATAATTTTATCCCTTTTTTGGGCCTGAGGGACTAAACTTACGAAAAAAAAACCCACACAGAGTCCATAGTTAAGCTCTTTTTAGACTCCCTAAAATTGAAAAGATTGTCGAGTGACCTTATTCTTTCACACTCGTTAAATTGGTCCAGAAGAATATTCCTGATGGAGTCCATAGTTAAGCTTTTTTCAGACTCCTTAAAAGTGAAAAGGTAGTCGAGTGATCTTTTCCTTGTCACACTCGTTAAAATGGTTTTGAATTGACGTCTAATCGGTGCTAGTTTATACCTTTTTCGAATCGACTAGACTATCTTCGAAAAAGGTACCCCAATGGAGTCTCCTTTTATGTTTTTTCAAACTCTCTAAATATGAAAAACCACCGATCTTACCTTCTTTGGGCTTGTTAAACTTACATTGAAGGACGTTACCATTGTGTTTTTTCTCAACCGCATTTGCATACCTTATCCACCAACCTTGTGACAGTTTGCTTCTGCGTCTTAACACCTTTGGCCGCCGAAGGATTTTTCCCGAGTATCATTTTACCAGAACATCAATCTTGTCCTTGTGTCTTGAGCTTGTATGTTTGCAATACTCGTTCCTCCATTGTAATGTAATATTCCTTTATTCGTTTTTCAAAATGATCGAAAAGAAAAAAAAAATCAAATATACCCCAAAAAGAGGATGGGAAAAGTATTTTCTTTATTGGTAGCATAATGAGTCTCCCTTGGATAAAGAACATCTATCCAATTGATCATCAGACTATGGGATGTAGTATGACCTTAGGAAGCTTTTCTCGCTATATAGAGTTGTGTCCTCCACTGTTTGGTTATTCTTCCAAACATATGGAGAGTTTGTGTTGCCTCCTGCTTCGTAGACTTATGATTAACATATATGTTGCCTGAGTCTCATCACGTGTCATACTATTGTCCAAGGGAAGTTTGTCACTAAGCCTGAGTCGACCCCTCTGCAAAATGTCTCTTGTCCACATACCCGGCCATCCCGAACATTCAATCAAGTCCTTGTTCAAAATCATTGAAGCCTTCAGTCTGATCATTAAGATTATCACGTCAATGATCGAAGAACCGTCGAAGACCTCTGGGTAGTGCAGCTGTACACTCATATTACACTCCTACCCGAGTTTTGAAGATTTTGAAATTGTCACTCGAGCTCTGAAGATCTCATCTCTAGCCATCAGGTCGAATCAACTTCTGGAAGATGGATACTCTACATGTATATCTTTCTGATTTCGAGATGTAGCTCCATTGTGTATTGTTCGTGGCTACTCTTTATATTTATTTAACATGGATCTACAGTGTATTTGATTGGTAGCCATGGTTCTATTTTATCCCAAGCATGGGTATGCCCACCTCGGTGAGACATTTGTTATTTTGCAGATGACACCTCCTGATTCCTGATCCTTGGGCTCAATCGTTTGGCACATCCGTAAAGATTGGTAATGTATTTCGGCCATTAGATGCTCTTCTGACCTCACACATTAGGGGGCATCTGTTATAAACCTAAATTACACCACACTTGCTTACCTGGCATCATACCAACTCATATCCCTTCTTTGCCAAAACTTTGCTGAAAAACTCTTTGAAAATCCTCTTGTGTAAAGGTCCACGCACCCTAACCCATTACTACACGTGTGTACACGCTGGATAACTCACAACAGCCCGCGTGTACCTACAAAAGCACGAAAAAATGAAATTTGCTGACAGAACAAAAAGCTATGGGTGAGTTAACTGAAACTCCTGGCCATGCATGGCTGAGGGTTCGTCCAAAAACCTAGCTCCTTCTAGCCTATAAAATAAGGGGTAGGGATACCATTTGGAGAAGGAAAAAATATAGCAAAGAAACTCTACCCATTTATGTATTCCATTGTCCCAACCCTTTAGCCTTTCCTCATGCCAAAGGAGATTTAAAGAAAAGCAGTTGAAGGACAAAAGAAGAGGAGCCCAGGATTAGGTTCAAGGAGCGGTGGCTGGTCTCAACTTTTGTAAGTTGACTCACTTTAAGTAATGAAGAGAATTCTTTTCCCATCCCAATTCATGAACTTTCTATGATTTGATTATTTTATATTTGATTTCTAACCCATGAGTATAGAAGTAGCATGCATGCATAGTTGTTGTTTGTCTTGAGTGTAGGTCATCTTTGGAAGGAGAATTGCAAACAAGTAATCAAGCACAATGGAGGATCGACATCGAACGCCGGTAATAAGGTAGGTGGTCCTTTCCATGCATTTACTGAGAAAAGGGGATTTAAATCTAGGGACGTAGGTAGAAAGTAGTTTCTATTCGGTCAAATATGCATGCAAAGTCTAAACTCTATTTGCTAGTTCGTAGGGTTTTTTTCCCAACAACATACGCTCCTCCGGTCCTCCCAGTATATCTTCATGATCTACCTGAAAACTACATGAAAAATCTACCTAAGTTCACAGGGTAAGGAGACCTGACCCCGGCTAAACATATAAATTTCTTTGACCAATTCGCAAATATCCTAGGTCTCGAACATAAATATGTGTATTCAAGGTTATTTGTCAAAACTTTAGAAGGAAAGGTAAGAACCTGGTTTCGAAGTCTACTCGCAGGTTCGATATTATCCTACGATGCGTTAGAAGACTCTTTTCTCAGACAATGGGGCGAAAGAAAATATCATTTATACTATTTGACTGAGTTTGGGTCTTTGAAGAAAAAGAGTTCAGAAACTGTTATGGAATTCATTCAAAGATTTAACAAGTTTTATAATAAGATCCCGACTGAAGTTAAACCATCCCAACCTAAAGCCAAGGTAACCTTTGCACGAGCCTTTGAACCCGATTTCGCTTTATTATTAAGAGAAAGGAGAGGGGCCGACCTAACCCGAATGAAAGATGTTGTCGTAGAGATTGAATCAAACATGATGGCTTCTGGTAAATTAAAAACAAAAATAGAAACTAAAAATAGGGAGACCAAACGTTTTAGAGAACACGCGGGACCCTCAGGATCTGGAATGTCCTCAGATGATAAAATGGATGATATGGCTAGCATAATAAAAGAGATATCAAATAAAATTTCAAGGATGGAACTAAATCAAACCAAAGAAGATCAATTCGTTAAGAGAGAATTCAGAAAAAACCCCAATCCTCAAATCCAACAAAGACAGATTAAAAATGAAGACCAAAAAATTCAAACCCATTTAAAAAATGAAAATTTTATAGGAGGGAATGACATGCAAGAGTTTGAGGATTTAGAAGAAGACGTAAACAATTTGGGCGATGATTGTATACAACCCAATTTAACTAAGGAAGAGTATGAGAAGTCTCTGAACACAGAACAACCATCAAATAAAGATAACAACATAAACAATACCGATGATTCTACCTATCAAGGAATGGCCGATACTATAATGGTCGAGCTCCAACATAAGTACAATCTGAGGCCTAAAAATAAATCTGTGTCGACTACTCAACCAAATAAAATCCTTCCAAGAGGTGAAACATACAATCCCACTCTAAAAGACACTGAGATACATAACACTAAAATAAAAGGAGTGGATCCGCAGAATACCAAAATAAAGGAAACTGAGATACAAGCGGGAAAAACTAAGACAGCTAAAACACAAACATCAGAAACCAGAATCACTGAAAATAAAGTAGTACAAACAAATAAGTTAAAAAAGAAGGAGACTGAAGTTTCAACTAGGGAAATAGATAAAATTGTGGGAGGCTTCGGCCTAGAAAATGAGATAAATAATATTAAGATACCAATACCCCTGGTCGAATTGTCAAAGAATCCTGTGTACCAAAAGAAAATAACCAAAATGATAAATTTTTCAGATTTAGAGAGTCATTCTGACGTGATAAATTTGGAAGATGACAAGCCTAATATCACTTTTGGTCCACATTTCGAAGGTGCCAGAGATACCTTCACCCCCTTCTACATTACACTAAACATGCATGATCGATTGCTGCATAATTGCATGATGGACTCTGGAGCCTCACATAACGTGATGCCCAAGTCTCTTATAGATAGACTAGGCCACAAAATCACCAGGCCATATGGAGATCTATACTCTTTCGATTCAAGGAAAGTTAAGTGCATGGGCATGATCAAAGATTTAGTAGTCACTCTTGTACATGTTCCGATAAAAAGTGTTCTAATGGATGTAGTTATCATTGATGTACCTCCGAAGTATGGTTTTCTATTATCTAGGTCTTGGGGAGCCAATATTGGGGGATCCCTTCAACTAGACATGACCTACGCCATGATTCCTGTTTTTGGCGGACAATTCACTCGGTTATATAGGGAAACACGGTTGGCATATACAGTAAGTGATCAACAAAATCCTAACAATTACCCTGTTTATGTCGCCAATCAAGACCTAGGGAATTGTATTTTATCTTTTGATGATGGTGTAAATAATTGTACAGAAGAAAATTATATAGATGAAAATAAATTAGAAAAGATAGATGAAAATGTGTATAGCACTCGAATTTGGAAAATGTTTTTTGATGGCGCTTCGTCATGTGATGGAGCGGGAACATGCGTACTTTTTGTAGCACCTGAAAATGAATTTGTTATCCCCTTTTCTTACAGGCTATAGTGGGACATAGACTACACAAATAATGTATGTGAGTATGAATCCCTAGTCTTGGGACTAGAAGCTGCCAGGAAGATGAACATCAAAAAATTGGAAGTCTATGGAGATGCAAAGTTGATTGTGAAGCAGATAAATTGGTAGTACCAGGCCAAACACCCGAGATTAGGATCTTACAAAAATTGCGCTTGGGATCTAATGGAAAATTTCTTCTAGTCGGTAAATGTTCATTACATTCCATGTGCATAAAACCTACAAGCTGATTCATTAGCCAAAGCAGCCTCAACGTTTGCACCCCCTACAGCTTTCAAACTAAAGTACCACATAGAGGTGAGGCACAGACTCTCCATACCAAACAACATACAACACTAGAAGGTGTTCGAAGATGACGAAAAGATCAGAAAATTACTTGAAATGGTGGATGATTTCGCTGAAACTCACATTGACCAAGAAAACCAAAACGACCATACTTGGACTATGCAAGAGGGGGAGGATCCTCAAGATTTCCAAGAAAATATCGTGAATCATCGCATGTAAGTATTAAAAAACAATCAGATTCCAAAGGGACTAATCCCTCTAAAAAGATTGTTTGATCAAAATGACATGCCCTTAAAATCTACTTTGCAACCTCAACTAGAAGAAGTTGAAGATTGCAATGTAGGGACCAAAGAGGAGCCTAAGATAGTAAAAATATCAAAATATCTTCCTCTTGAGATGAAAGTTAAGTACACAGATTTACTTGAGCAATATAAAGATGTGTTTTCCTAGTCTTATGATGAGCTGAGAACTTATGACACCACTGTAATCGAACACAAGATACCTTTAAAGCCCTATGTTAAACCTTTCAGACAAAAACTCAGGAAAATCAATCCCATTTTATTACCCATGGACGAAAAGGATGTTAAAAATATTTTGGACGCAAAAATAATTGTACCACTAAGATACTATGACTGGGTAGCTAAACTGGTCCCGGTTAGGAAGAAGAGTGGGGAAATCAGACTATGCGTAGATTTTAGAAATATAAATAAATCTTCTCTGAAAGACAATTATCCGCTACCCAAAATGGATCATGTTTTTGAAAAGGTAGTTGGGGAAAATAGAATGTCAATGATCGAGAGGTTTTCCAGTTACAATCAGATTGTTGTCAACGAGAACGATAAAGAAAAAATGGCCTTCACCACCCCTTGGGGCACATTTATGTATGACAAAATGCCTTTTGGTTTAATGAATGCAGTTGCTACCTTCCAACGTGCTATGGATATCGCCTTCGTCGGTGAAAGAGATAAATTTGTGGTTATTTATCTGGATGATCTGACTATTTTTTTCTAAATTTGATGAAGATCATCTGATGCATCTCAAGCAAACGTTTGAGAAATGCCAAAAATTTGGTTTGTTCTTAAATCCCAAGAAATCTCACTTTGTGATGCAAGAAGGTAAACTCTTGGGCCATATTGTGTCTCGAGTCGGAATTAAAATCGATCCTAAAAGGTTCGAAGCTATAGACACTATAAATATTCCTAGAAATGTGAAAGAAATTCAGTCATTTTTAGGAAAAATAAATTTTTTGAGAAGATTTATCCCAAACTTTGTTGAAATCATGAAATTGATTACAGAGATGCTTAAGAATAACAACGAAGTCAAATGGATGGTCGAAGCTAAAGCATCGTTTGTGCGTATCAAGAAAGTTATAGGCGAAGCGCCTGTACTAGCAAGCCTTGATTATCTGAAAGAATTTCTGATTTTCTCGTTTGCATCTGAACACACAGTTGCGACAGTACTCCTCCAGAAGAACGAAGAAGGTTTCGAGCAACCAATAGCTTTTTTTAGTAAAAGTCTTAGAGACGCAGAATTGAGATATGATATAATGGAAAAGAAAGCATATGCTATGGTGAAGGAAATAAAGGCTTTCAGAACCTACGTATTACACTCCAAGGTAATTTCATATGTACCCACCAGTTCTATACAAGACATATTGGTTCAGCCCGACAGTGACGGGAAGAGGGGTCGGTGGCTTGCTAAAATTCAATAATTCGATCTAGAGGTGAAACCAACGAAACTTGTAAAGGGGTTTGGCTAAGCACTTAGCTGAATCAAATTTCAGAGCACTCAGAATAAATAACCTACAGGAATACGAAGGATGTGTGGACATATATGAATTCGACGACCAAATAGCTGCGACCAGAATCGATGAGAAGTTTTCCTCATTGGGTTGGTATAAAGACATAGTATCTTACTTACTGACCCTGAAATGCCCAAGTGATTTGTTTCCATCTAAGGTGAGGACACTGAAATTTCATGTGGTAAAGTACTATATATCCGAAATCCAATTGTATTGGAAGGACCCTCTAGGCTTTCTACTGGTTTGTTTAGTAGAATCAGAAACATAAAGGGTCATAAACGAATTTCACGAAGGAGTATGTGGAGGGCATCACGCATGGAGAGAAAAAACTTATAAATTACTAAGTGCAGGGTATTACTGGCCTAAACTATTCTCATATGTCAACGCTAAAGTCATAGATTGTAACTCTTGCCAATTGTTCACAGGCAAGCAAAAACTCCCAGGATTACCTTTGGTCCCAGTTAAAACAGAAGCCCCATTTCAACAATGGGGGTTGGATTTTATAGGAGAAATTAACCCACATTCTAGTGCTCAACATGAATGGATCCGGTCTGCTACAGATTATTTCACCAAATGGGTGGAATCTATTCTGACTAGAAAAGCGACAGATTCAGTGGTGATAGATTTCCTGGAAGAAAACATGTTATCTAGATTTGGCTGTCCCCGGAAAATAGTTACAGATAATGCCCAGGCATTCAAATCTATGGAAATGGTCAACTTTTGCCAAAATACAATATTATACTGGGTCATTCTACGACATACTACCCGCAAGGCAATGGGCTCGCCGAATCATCAAATAAAATCTTAATTACCATAATTAAGAAAGTGTTGAACGAAAACAAAAAATCTTGGCATGTGCATTTGAAGTATGCTTTGTGGGAGAATCATATAGGCACCAAGAAATTGATTGGCACTTCTCCATTTCAAATGGTATATGGGACCGACGTAGTGTTACCCATAAATCTGGCCTTACCTGTGATGAAACTTTGGCAGGATGAGAAAGAAGAACCAAATCACATCACAAGAAGAATAAATCAGTTGATCGAAGTTCAACAAAACATAATGGAAGTGGCCGAAAGGCTGCAGAAATATCAAGACAACATGAAATCACTATTCGATCATAAGGCTAAAGATAGGGAATTCCTCCCTAGAGATTTGGTTTTAAAATGGGATGCTAGGAGGGAAGACTCAACAAAACATGGAAAATTTGACCATATCTAGTATGGACCATTCAAGGTCACAACTTCAGAAGGGAAGAACTCATTTCTATTAGAAATTTTGGACGAAAAGATCCTCAATGCCCCTATCAATGGGCGTTATATGAAGCACTATATGCAATAAATGATTTCCAAAATTCCACTGTGTATAACGGTTTGTGTTTTTTGTTTTTATATATTTTCGGTAAGTTTTACTTTCATCGCAAATAAAACAGTTTAGAAATCTCTTAAATGTATGGATGTGAAATATTCAATGCATTGAATTCCATAAATCTTAAAAAACCTGACACTCTTCATGTTGTTTTCTTACGGGATTCTGGTTTACAACCCAAACATCAAAAAAGAAGAAAAAGGATGGTCATGTATCAGAAAATCAATTCGCCCGAAATAGGTGATAAAAGATAATTTACTAAGATGAGAACGAAATGATAAGGCAAAGGTATGAGTTCCCGAAGTGTCTAGATTTAAAATGAATTTCACCAAGGTGCAACAACAATCTCAGGAGTACGAACATAATCACCTGATGTGTTATCAATAGAGAAATTTGTTTTTACTGTAGATTCTAAAACATTCCCTCGGATAAGATAAAAATAATTAAAATAAACAAAAGAAGTAAAGCGTCCTCAAAGAAAAAGGTTCCAAGAGTTAGGATTTCATTACCACAACTATGTTTATGAAATCCAAATCCTTCTCTCTCATCTCGTCCCAACCTATGATTTTTCTTGACCCTAGATGCCTTCCCATGATCCCCACAAAGGAAGAAGAGGTTACACTTTAGCTATGAAAGCTGACAAATCAATTCTTAAGGGGGGGAATTCCTGATAGCTCCTCAACTCCTAGTAGACTAAGATATGCATAGGCTAATCCTAACTCTCTTAGTTATTTAAACAGGTTTTAATGATTAGTCTTGTTCAAAAGAAGGCCCCTGGAAATAAATTCTCCCATAAGTTCTCTTGCAGACTAAGATGTTTTGAAGGTCAAAGGAAAACTGATCTAGAGTAATCAAAGTGAGTTAACAAACTTCTGTTTCAAAATTATACACATATATCACCCCTGATATACTTTATACTAATTGATTTCCCCCACTTCATGTCAAAGAAAAATATAAGACAGATGGTGAAAGGAAATTCAAAAAATTTATTGCCCCCATCTAGTCCAAAAAGAGATGATGAAAGGAAATTCATAAAATGTTTTCCCTCATCTCAGCATTTAAATGCAAAGTTACAACTTGAAGTGGTGAAAGGAAATTCAATAAAGGGAACCATATAACTTCACCAGGGTACTGAACAGGCTCGCTGGCAGTGAAGCAATGTCTAATATATTTGTAAGGTTGTTATACATGAATTATACTATACTCTAGTAATTAGTTTTCTTTGAAACCATATCTACATCCCAAGTTCATACAGGACTCCCTGATTGAAAATGTTGAAACTACTTCACCTGGATGCAAGCAAAATCAACAAAACCTGTTCAAATTCTTAAGGTTGTTTTGATCATCTTAAGTAGACCTAAATTCAGTGTTAGGGAAGAGGAAGTCATCGAATGGACTAACATTGTGATAAGAAAGTGATTAAGTTTCGAAAGCTTTCAAAGATAAGGATTAAACCCCCATTTTCCTCTATATCCTCCTTCTGAACAAGTTTCATAGAAACAAACTAATGACTCCATTTTTCCAATAAAGGCACATGGTCTACTGTTGTTCTCATCCTGTAGGGAGATGAGATCCCTAGATGGAGCCTATGTTGGAACAATATAATTTTCTAAGACTTGAGACTAAAGGGAACTTTCCTGTATCTAAAAAAATGTTTTTTATGGAGCCACCTTTCTATCAACGATTTAATTTTAATGAATCTTACCTTGTTTTTTCCAGAGTCAACAGTTCACAAATTATAAAGAGTCGTTGTCCAAGCCTCCTTAAACCCTTGATTCCCGAATCCATGAAAATGTTAAAAGCTAGCGCCATGTTATCAATATATAATAAGGTTAAATGTTAACAAGTCTCATCGCAATTTCGTGACTCGAGTTGCCTTCATGCTATGAGTTTCAAGTTCGCGGGGTCTGAAACCCCAAAAACCTTTGTTTTAAATCACACTTAACTACAAGCCTAAAATGTTTAACTATTAATAGATCCCATCGCAATTTCATGATTTGGGATTCCTTGTGTCAAAGTATTATCAAAGTCTCGACCCTCGAAACCTCGATTCCCGAATTCACGAAGAGTTGAAGATTAATTCCTAATCGCATTTAATTAACATTTTTAAAATAGATGATTATCGCTTAAGCTAATTACATCGTGATTTTGTGATTCGGGATTCACTTATGTCATGATTCTCAGAGATAAGATACTCAAAAATATGAAACCCGAGTTCCCGAAATTTATTAATTGACCTTCATTAATTAAAAGCTTAAGTCTAATCACAGTCAATCGACCAAATCACAATATCACAAATTCAGAGTCCATAGTCCAAGACTAAGAGAAAATTCATCCGAGACTGCGAACGCCGAAAAAGGGATTAAGGACTAAGTGTGTTTAATTAAAATCTTAAACTGGATTAATTAATACCCTAATAGACTTTGACCTGTACAACCTACGGATAAAGAGTTAAACGTTTTTTGCGTTCTTCCCAAGTCACGAGTTATCAAACATTTATGGCATTTATAAGAAAGTTAGTGAAATGATTGATAGTTAGATCCTTTTTTATGACTAAATATTTCTATTAAATGTTTTCAACACTCTGCCAGCAAGGACTCACACAGACTTGAGGGATCAAAGAGAAAGGGTTTCCGTCATTATTTTAAATTTCCTTCTAGCTTTCACAGGGCTATTTTACTGAGATAACCCTTGTCTATGTTTTCATTTTCTGTGACAGGAGACCTAATCGCAAGGTTCTATATCATGGCTCTGTGGAAAGCACCTAAGACAACTAGTGGAAATGAAGGTCAAGGTTCGGATATTATTTCCGATACCTCGCCTAGAAGCCTCAACACTGTCAAAACATGGACGCATGTCTCCAACGTTCTGCAATTCGAGCAGATAAATTGTCTAGACAATTCCAGTGATAATGAAAAAGAAGACTTATCCAGCAAATACAAAATTGTTGCTTAGTCAGAGATACACAAGATAGAAGCAAGGTTGCATCTTTTTCCCTATTGTGATATGATCAGATGGGCATTGGACCATGTAGATATCCCGACTAGGAAAATATTCAATGAGCAGAAGAGGGCGATTGGGACATTTAGGCCAGAGAATCTACAAGAAATGTACAAATTATCTCCCACACCAAACTTTACTCACAATGCCGAATTATTAGAGGGTTTCAAAAAGAAGGAATCTGAGCAATTTGGGAAAAGATTATCTGACCTGATCAAAGATTGGTGTTCGCATCCCGCGAAAAGCCGACTCTAATGGAATTTATTCCATCTCATCATTGGAGCCCCAATTCATGTATATTGCGATGATGGTTTGTAGAATGTATGGGAAGGAGGACATTGCTCACTTTTTTCTCCCATGGGTACCGCTCATTCACATAGTAGCTGAGGGATTCTCTTTCGACTGGGCCAAATTGTTGTCAGATAGTCTGGCCAACTGAATTATAGAATATAGAGTACAAATGGCGAGTGGGAAAGCATCTTCAGTTTTTATTTCTCCTTACATTATGGATGTTATTTGATTCATGACACCTTTCCCATTAATGAGCTAGAGCTGGACTCCAACCAATGAAGAGCCTATTCATGTGTACCACTCAAAACTCTGGGAAGATAAAGCCAAAGAATTCGTCTATGATATTTTCAACTAGGTAATGGTACCAATGCATGTATCTATCTTCGGCCATCCACCTCCCAATATTTTAGATAAAGTCATGGCCAACCTAAGCAGCATGGCAGACTGGTATATAGAAGTAAAGTTTTCATACATTAGGGTATTTGGTAGCTCTGTTCCGCCATATGCCCTACCGCTATTTTTTCCAGATAAGCTAGTATGTCACGAGATCGCCAGGAAAACTGTGCTCGATGGGATAAGAAAAGAGCTCAAAGGAGTTCAGAAGAAGGTATGGCCACCCTTCCCCATTCACATTGGTACATATTATTTATTATATTTCAGCCATGCCAAAGTGGAGGCCGCGACCTTGCAGGAAATGAAGCTAGTAGACATCAAGTTTAAGAAACATGACCCTAATAAGGTTGTGAGTAATCACATGGGGAGTTGTGGTCTAAAAATATTTGAGCACGAAGTGATGCAGGAGCATCCGCACCTCGTCGTGCGCGCCTGCACGGGAAGCTGGAAAAGACTTCGAAGGGAGACGTCAGGGTCACGGTCGTGACTATTTTGAGAAGCGCCGCCGATTGAATAAAAGAATCTATATTTAGGCGTA
>ML804250.1:40748-71842 GCA_009831015.1 Picea engelmannii | reverse complement strand
TAGAGTGCGAGCGAAACTGAGGAGAAATACCTTGGACTGAGAAGGGGAGAGACTGGCCCATTTAGTGGGAGTCGTGAGGTTGAGTTGGTTAACTTCGGCGACCGTTTCTCTCCTCATCGGGGTTCAATGGTCATTGACGGAGCCGCGACTTCGGGCATCGCGACCTCGGGACTTCGGGTCTCAGGGAGGGGGACGATTGGCGACTGAGGTACGGCGTCACGAGAAGCGAGACCGCGGGATCGGCATTTCGGGATTTCTGAGTCCGGGTGTGGGAGGACACATCCCTCGAGTTGCGAGAAGCGAGAGAAGAGTCAACGTTGACTTTCCTCGGTCTCGGGAACTCGAGGAAAAGACATTCGACGTCGGGACTCGAGAGAGGCGAGACTCCGATTCTTTCCCCAGGCAAGTTATAAAAGGGAAAGCGCGGGTGAGAGAGAGAGACTGTGGGTTGTGAAACCTCGAAAGGGGGAGGAAGAGTGTCAACTCTTCGGGCCGCGGATTTGTGAAGGTCCTGGTGGGGCGACCGTGCTCGCGAGGGGCAGGGTAGCCATCACGAAGACTCACCTCATGATGAAATTTTCCGAGGAATGGGGTCCTACTCAAAAGTATTAAGTCGGATTCAAGCTCTGCTGCCCGGAGATATGGTCAAATTCTATAAATTCCAGGAGCACCGAAGAATTTTACTCCCCAAAGTATTACAGGGAAAAACCTCAAAACCTCTGGGTACATAGCAAGCAAAAGCCAAAGTTTCAACGGACGCAAGCCCTGGAAAACAAGAGACTCAGGAAATGACAGAGGAAACTGGGACCTCGAATCAGGAAGCCGAGATCCCCAATCAAGAATAAGGAAACCTAGAGACAGTTACACCGGGTAAATAGGTTGAACGTCAAGCAAAGATATCCTCGAAATGGGTAGGTGACATACTGTCACTTACATTAAAGGAGTCGGCCATAGACGCTACCATGAAACAATCATTCCAAGAAATCAACAGTCCCATTCAAACCATCACACCTTTACAATTCACAAAGGGGAACCTTGATGCAGAGATAATATTCAAAGAGGATCTGACACCTATCTCTATAGAAGAATTGCCTCCTACCGATTTCTTTTTTAGCAAGATGAGGAAGGTTTAGCAAGAAGAGGAAGGCCATGGTGAAGCAAGTAACATACCAAAGAGTGGGCGCAACCGCTAAAAAATACAAAATATTAACGGATGGAGAAGCCTTGGAAGAGGAAGAATTTTACGATGAGATAGTAGGAACATTAGGGGATTATGCAACAACCAACCAATATTCAGTTGGAACCTTGAAGGGACAGTTGAAACAACAGAACCTGTTAATTAGCAAATTGCAGACTCAACTACCAGCCGTAGAAACGAATGCCAGGAATGAGGAAAACAAGGATTTCAAGCAAGCCAGAGTAGCTGATCAATAGGAAATTGAACAACTCAAATCCGATCTCGAGAAAATGCATCGGTCAGCACAAATAAGCCAGGCACAGGTAAATCAACAAGAGGAGTTAATAAAACAATTGCAATCTAAATTGAATTCTGCTGAAAACCAGGTCATAGACATAAAGGTATTCCAATCCCAAGCCACAGAAATACGAAAGAAGGTAGAAGTAGCTCAACAAAATATACTTTCTAAAGTAGAAACCATCCAGAACAATTTTCAAACAATAGATCAAGCACTAAAGTATATCTATTTGAGAGAAAGAGAAGTTGGGGCAGCTCGAGTTGTTTTCCAGGAGGCTATTATAGCAATAAAGAAAGAAGAGATGGTCATTAGCTCTAGATTGTCCATTCCAGAGGAAACCAGAGGTAACATATTACTCAAGACGTGGGAACATAATATATCTGAGAACAAAAAAAGGGCTAAAGAGATGAGATATGCTTTTGAAGAAACTTTTGGCTTGATAAATATTTTTTTTTTAGATCTCGATAAGGAAATTAGTTCTGGAACGTTGGACAAAATCGACATAGCCAAGCATCTGCTAGATATCAAGAAAAGTGTGGAAAGAGAACAAGTTGAATTATCCCAGATAATTCAGGTCGATATTGTCCAAGTGGATAAATGGTTAATAAAGCCAAACTTACAATTATTGTCAATCATCACAGAAGACAGACAAGTAGGAAAGAGATTGCCACAGTTGGCAAAGAATTGTTACACCTTCAGGGCGAACAACCAAACAGAACCTTCCAAGTTGATAGCCCAATTGATAGAAAGGTGTGTCAGTTGTATTGAGCAGGGGAAAGGGAATACTTTAGGAGGTGAATAATAAAATGTGCTTATTTCTTCCTGGTTTTGGATCTAGAGAACAAAGAGAAGGAAACACCCTGCCTAGAGAAAGACAAGAGACAAGGAAATGAAATGCTATTTTTCATTTGTAACCGAAACTTTTTAAAATTATTAGAATTCGAAGCGTTTTAATTTTGTATAAATATAAATTTTGAAGATGAAACAAGGCGGATTTTTCTTCTTTGGCCGATTGTAATAGAGAGATTTTTTCTTTCTCGCCCGAACTAATACAAGGAAAATCGCAAGACTCCAGATTCTGTCAAGATTGAGTTATGTGTTTCCCCTGTTATTTTTCATTTAGCATCATTTCCTTTATATATATTTGATGAATGTTTAGCTGCATTTTAGTACAACCTCTACTGCAGTGATCGATTATTTTATTCATCTAATCATTTAAATCTTTTCCTCTGTATCGACTATCAGCAGGTACAAGACCTGTGAATCACTTAGATTTCTATATCTCATGTTTCATTAAAGTTTTTCTTGTCTATTTTCTTCTTCTATCAGAAAATGCGATTATTCCTCGATTGATGCCTCACATTGTTCAATAGCTTCATGTTTTCTTTTGTTTCATGCATGTGTTTTCAGATTTAACTCATATATGGGAAAAGGCCTTTTGATTTTTTTATGCTATTAATTCGAATTGGTGGAATTTATTCTCATATAATCTAAAATACAAATAGTAACTTAAGTAGAAACAAATCCCTAAAAAACCTCGTTCCTCCATGACTGTACCTGTTACAAGACAACCCCATATTGGACCCGGTCTCACAGATCAAACCATTGTCTCTTTAAACCTCTTCGATTATATCCTGAAAATTGTCACCACCCGGGTTGAACTCAAACATTCATGGGCAGACATTGAATAGGACATAAGCATTCAGGAACATCTATAAGCTAGATGAAGGCAACTCAGAAATCAGCCATAGCTTCTTTTCCTAAAGTTGTTTTGTTTCTTTTCTATCATTTACCCTCTTTTTGGATGCGTAGACTCTATACTTTATAGCCTTAAGTACATACTCTGGATCAACAAAGAACAATAGTCTACTAATTATAATTTCAGTGGAACCAAAAGAAGACACAATCTAATCTATGTTTTCTACAACAATTCCTTCATCCCATGTAAAAGGTTGATAAGGAAGAAAACTAATAAGTTAATGGGAAGAAGTCTCACCCTCTCTATATTCTTCATGTAAATTACCACCATCAACTACCACATAAGGGTTTGTCCTTGCATGATTTATTTGAATATGATCACGGGTGACTTATTGTATGATCAAACCATCAAAAAGATCAAGATACAACGAGTACAAAGTATTAGAGGTAATAGAATGAAATGTCTCTTTGATAAAAGAAACATTTTCAAAATGAGCCTCTTTGAATGGTATCTCTTCTTCCTTAAGCACATTCATGATTAGTTTTAATTATGAATCGGTAAGATCCACACTAGGAATTATTTCACAATAAACCCCCTCTTTCTTAGAATTATTCTCCTCGTCTGAGCAAGATATGGAGTGTTGAATTGTCATGTCTTGTGTGCCCATATTTTCCTGTTTAGTTGATTGACCAACATTCTTATTTTTCTCTATTAGGAAGTATGAACATAAACCATTACCCAAAACACTTTCATGTGCATTGTTAGCAGATAAAGATGAGAGAAAATTGAAAGAATTTTCAAAGGAGGGTGCACGAATGGTCTAGGGGAGACAATCAGTATAATGATCTATGATGCAAACCCCAAGAAGTTCTTACTGAATTTCCTTGTTCAAACTAAGAGAAGACTATTTTGGAACAAAATCAAGAAAAAAAAATTTAGACACCATCTAATCCATTCCTAAGGTAGATATCATATATTCAAGCAGACAACGACTTTATTCATCTTTCTCTGTAGTTTCCTCCTACAATTCCTTTGACGACAAAGATAAAATAGAATAATGATAACCCAACATAACCATTATATTAACCTAAAGAGTCTCATTATAATCAAGAAATCCTTCCTCTATGTCAACTATAGAACTATTTCACCTCAAGTTTACTACACAAGAGGTTTCTTTTTCGTCAATAAGAATGTAACGCACCCAAACCCTAAATGCTCTTTTAAGGGGTGGGGTATCATAACTTCATTTTCCTTAACTTTGTCAAATCCTAACTCTGGGCTTTCTATCACATTTTACTCATCCACCCCTATCTATCCACTACCTCCACACCCAAATTTGAGCTTTGGACTGGACTTAATCTCCTTCTATTGTATCATCCGTAGAGGAATTCAGCGTTTCGGTGGCTCATGCCCCTTTGCTATCTAAGTACAATATCACCCGAAGGTCTGAAATTTCGGAGTCTCATAAGTCTGCCATGTGGATCCATCATTTGGGCATTCCTATCTATCTACCCTACTCCTCTGAAATCCCAAACTCCCAAATTCCCGAAGTTCTGGTCATTTTGCCAACTACTTTGGCTAGGTGGGAACGTACCAAGGGCTGACACATGGAAGGGTCAGGGGTGACACATGTCACGTCCTAATAGGCATATAGGGTATGTGATATGCCCGAATTTGGGTGACATGTGGGACATAGCTTGTGGGTCCACGTTACCCTGGTGATGTCGACTTACCACATCACACCAGACTGACAACCTCCTTTCATTTCCTAGATCTAACGGTTGAGATATGGCCACGTAGATCAATATATCTACAACTCTCATTAGTTTGTGAATTTGACATTTGGGGGTTTATCGACACACCACTCCCCAAATTCCCGAAGTAACTAATCCCTGAACTAGAGGATCTATCAACACACATCCCTGTATATCGACGACTGAGAGGGATCCCCAAGGGTCCGAGGATCGATGGTCCTCATTACTTCACGGATTCGGGCTTCAGGGACTTTGGCATTACAACACCCCTATTCTTTCGAAGTGGTCAACGTCAGTCTGACCGCGACATAGATTTAATGGTCCAAGGATGTCCACGTAACTTCATAGATATATGACTCATGACTTCCACTCCAGGGTCCTATGGGGTCCCTTTGATGGGCCACTCCTGAAATGACATCTATCATCCCAAGACATTCTAGTAGGTATATGTGGCACATGCCTCATACCACCTTAGTCCCCTTCCAATGCCATGGGGTCCTCACACCTGGAAACATCATCACTTGAAACGTGGGTCCCCCCATTCTCTTCTACGTGATACACATGTCCCCATGATCGAATGGTCAAGAGGGATCCCAACGGGTTCTTAGATCCATGGTCTACATCACTTCGTAGCTTCATCCTTAGGAGGTTTTGATGCTACAACGTGCTTGTTCTCTTGAAGCAGTGAACGTTTAGTTGACTTCATAGTAGATCTAACAACTAGGAGAAAACCTGAAGGATCCCCAAATCAATGGTCCTGGTAACTTCGCGAATTTGGCCTTCAGGAGTTTTTGATTCACTGTCGCTCCATTTTATTGATGCAAGACTTCGTCGGAGTACCATGTATGAGTTCCTTCTCTTGAATGATTGGACAATAGGTGGGGTTCTTAATGATCTCCCCCAAATGTATGGCTCTCCTTCAATTTGTAACTTCAATGTTCGGGGAGTTTGATGCTATAGCATCTGCATTCTCTCGAAGTGAAACTTTGCCAAAGTACCATAGATGGAACCATCCACTAGACGATTGAATGTTCGAGAAGGGGCCCCAACAGATTCCCCAGATCAATGACTCACAACCTTTCGCGACTCGGGCATTTAGTAATTTTGACAGTTATGAAGTTTAACATCCCAGGGCTTCGGGCTCCTAAAGCTCTGAAGCAATCAAGAGTTAGCTCGTTTCAGACTTAGCACAAGGTTCCTAGACCATGGTCATATGGATCCTCTGATGAATCTTGGGCTATAATATCTACTCTTAGCCGATATGTTGTTAAGGTTGTGGGTGCGAGCCTAAGGTCTCTTAGACTATTGGTTTTAAAGAAGTGCCTTCATAGCTCATAGAACTTTAAGTTCTGAAATAGGGCGGGGTAATATCGTGGAATTTTCAAGACGGTAGCAGTTCCAAGAGGCTTGCTCTGACTCTAGAACTCGGAGGTAAATCCCTAGGGAAAACACCTTCGAGGGTTAGACTCGAGCTCATGGAAAAATCAAATAGAAGCTTAAGTCCTCAAGGAGTTAAATACATACACATCACTTGATCACTCAATATAGAGGACAAATATTAATTGTATACATACATGCATTCATTCATTATTCCATTTCAAAGAACAAAGTATGAAGACACTTATTAGAACCAGAAGGCATGATGCAATTGCTGGAAAGGGTGCCCGTTTACACCCAACCATAGGCTCAATCACTCCTTACAGATTTACCATTGGCCACCCCCGAGCTGGACCATGATACTTTGATATTGAAATATCTTCTTCCAACTCAACGAAAGTTAGGGACAAAGGTTACTCTCCTTCTCCCCTGATCAGAAAACACTCTCCTTCAGTTCTCCCTTGAACCTAAGTTTAGTCTCCCTTCTCTTCTCTATTCACAGGTCAACTCTTCCCATCACGCCACACCTCTATTTCCTTCCTCCTTAAGCTTGCGTGTAGCCCCCAAATTCCCATTCCGTGGTCAGGTCTGTAAGCCTTATGGATGGGTGGTCTGCCCCATCCCCTCATTAATTATTGAGGAGGTCTTCCCACCTACCAGCCTGACTGTAATTCATTCCTGGGTCAAAGGGTTATTCTGATCTTGAGCAATTAATTCCAGCAAAGTATTGTTCTGGTAAGGGTTAACACAACCATTCCTAGTTCCCTTCACCATCTCTTTCATAACATTCATGGTCTCTCTTAGCACACCCCCCCTTCCAACAGTCATGCAACACTTATCCATTTTCTAATAAATAACAAAATTTACAATCATTGAACTTTTATACAAAGGTCCATCAAATCAAACATTCACACATATTGAGTTTTCCATAATCTCTTGGACAATATAGTTATATTTACAAACTAGGGCAAACAGGGTCTTACAATTCCCTCCCCCTTAAAGTAACATCGTCCTTGATGTTTTTATCTGTTAATATTCTATGTATATACAAAAGTAAACAAAAATGGATATGCATGTCTCATGGCATCCTCCAATTCCCACGTAGCCTCATCTGGGCCAAAGTGTTTCCACCACACCTTGACCTATGAAATGGTTCGGTTCCTGAGTGTGGTTTCCTTCCTGTCTAGTATGCATTGAGGTTCTGGGAGGAATTCTCCCTTTGACTCCACCTGGATCAAAAAACAGTCAATTATATGATTAGAATCATGTACATATTTCTTCAATAATGAAACATGGAAAACAGTATGTGAGTTTACTGTGGGAGGGAGTGCTAGACTATAGGCTATAGGTCCCACTCTATATAAGACTTCAAAGGGTCCACAATATCGATGTGACATCTTGGAACAAGATCCCATTCTCAGGGAACTCTTCTTGGGCCTAACTCTAAGATAGACATGGTCTCCTATATTGAACTCTCCGGGAATTCTCTTTCTATCGAAGGAACTCTTTTGTCTATCCTGAGAAATTTTCAGATTTTGTTTTATCTGGATCACTTGTTGTCACATTTATTTCAGCATGTCAGGTCTGATTTCAATTCTATACAATGGATTACTCCAGTTGATTGGAATCTTGCACTATCTACCATAGAGGGCTTCAAAAGGGATCATCTTCATTGAATCTTGATAATTGTTGTTGTAGGCAAATTCTACCAATGGCAGGTAGTCTTCCCACTTCTTAGGTTTATGCATTACATGCATCCTTAACATGTCTTCTAATATCTGGTTTACTCTCTATGTTTGTCCATCAATTTGAGGGTGATAGGTTGTGCTAAACACAAATTTAATCTCAATACCAACCATTAAGGACTTCCAAAATCTTGAAGTGAATTTTTTGTCTTTGTCTGATACACTCTCCCTAGGCATGCCATGTAGTCTAAATATCTCCTTCATGAATATGTTGGCAATATTGATTTCCTTGCAAGTTGACTTGATAGGAAAGAAGTGAGCATACTTGCTCTATTTGTCCACCATTACCATGATGGCATCATTCTTCTTGGATGATTTTGGTAATTTGGTGATGAAATCCATGGAGATGGTTTCCCATTTCCATTCTCAAATCAGTAGAGGCTATAACAACCCTGTTGGGTGTCCGTGTTTTGAATTAACTTGCTGGCATTCTAGACACTTAGCTATATATTCAGCTATGTCCTTTTTTAATCCAGGACAATAGAATTGTTTCCTGGTAGTTGTGATCATTTTCTGATAACCTGGGTGACTAGTATATGGTCGCTTGCGTAGTTCATCCATTGTTAACCTCTTCAAGTCATCACACTTGGAATATACAATCTGTTTATGTAAGTCAACAAGACTTCATCCAACATCTGATAGCCTTCATACTTTATCCCTGTGGGCTCTTTCTTTACGTATGATGTCACAATATTGAAGAATGCATATGTTTCCTGTACATTCCTTACCCTCTCTCTGACATCTGTTTTACAGGTGCTCATTGCTGCTAGGTGAATTGTTTTCAAACTTCTACTAAGGGCATCAACGACCCTATTTTCCTTTCCTTTGACGTGTTTGATTTCGAAATCAAACTCACTAAGGAGAGCCATCCACCTATCTTTCCTAGCATTGAGATTTGCTTGATCAAATAGGTGCCTCAACCCATAATGGTTTGTCATACGTATAAATATCCTACCCATGAGGTAATTCCTCCACTTTTTTAAAGTGTTCACTATGCCAGCCAACTCTATATAATGGGTCACATAACTAATTTCATGCTCATTCATTTTTCTGGATTCATAGCAAACTACACACCCTTCTTGCATAAGGACTCCTCCAAGTCCTTCCTTGTAGGCATATATCAATCATAGGGATCCTTCCTTCCTTCCTTCCTTCCTTGCAGGGCATCATTCATATATCAGTCCTTCCTTGCAGGTCATCAGTCATATATCAGTCATATAGGGATCAATCATAAATCAGTCCTTCCTACCTTCCTTGCAAGTCATCACCATAATCCGAAGTAAGATATCAGTCATAGGGATCCATGGATGCCATATCCAATTTGGAATTCTACCACTTCCAATTCCTATTGACTGTTATTGTGCCATACTTATAACTATTTGAATCCAACTAAGATTTGTCTCGGATCCTTTTATGCAATCAATTGATGGAAACAACATACTAGGAATCAACTCCATGCATGCTAATCTATCGTTCTCTTGCCAAATTGCATAGAGAAATATGTTATCCCTACTCCTGATAATGTACTCTAACAATGACTGGAGTCTATACACCTTCATGTAAAGTAGCTCTGCCATATTTGGTATCTCGTGCTCATAAAAGTACCCAGGAAGTCCTATTGAAGGTGTAGCATGCATCACTCTCATGCTCACCTCCCTAATTGTGGCCTCAAGGACCAAATATGTGTCACCTCTATAGTAGACCATTTCATCCCTCAATCATTCTTGTCATCATGTGCACTAACCACATGCCCTAAATAAGTACTCTATGTCATGTCTATAATGTCCCATGTCTCATCCAGTTGTCTCAAGGGATCCTCCCATGTCATGTTGTATATATTGAGAGCATCAAAGAACATAAACAAAAATCTCTGTAACTATTGCAAAATATGGTATATGGTAGGTGCGTTACCACTCATGACCAAGGGAATCACCAAAAACTCATAAGGATATCTAAGAAAAATCATGTGAATATCCTCCTCACTGACCCTACCCTGGTGATATTCCAATCAAAGATCAATCTTTGAGGAGTGTAACACTCCATGGAACTCATCCCTATGCACTAATGGACTATATGAATAGTCACCCAAACTCCATGCTACTCCCATAACATCACATGCCTCCAAAGACATCTCCTCACATAGATGGTCAACCATACTCCCTCCATCATCACAAACACTACTGTTGCTAGGATTACGACCTCCAGAGTCCACGTACTATTGCAACATAGTGGATCATCCTCCTCTAGACCCTCCATGCTCCATCAAGTGAGAGTATCACTCTCCTGTGAGCTCAATTGTCTCCCACCATGTACCATTGTACCCCTCTGCATAACACTATATACCATTGCATATCATTTTGTATCCTATATGTGTCATTGTATCAATAACTATACTAGTTTTAGTTGAACCTGGATCCCAAATGGATGTGTTCTCATATGTAATATACATGCCCGCACAATCCATGGACACATATACTTCCTTGTTGGATGGTCCACAAGGTATATTCTCAATTGTCTCATCAGTGGTCATGAATTGAGCATTCAATGGGATCTCCAAAAGAAGTGCCTCTTGATCCCCATAATGAAAAACATGTGCATAATCAGAAACCTCTAGGTCATACCTCTCTGCAAACACCTGCAAACCTAAATTCTCCTCATGTTAAACCATCACATGAGGTTCCTCCATCAAATAATAAATTCCACTCACATCCTCATGTGATATGGATGCCATATATCACTAACTGTCTAATGTGGAGGATGACGGATGTACCCAAGTCAATTCCACACAAAGTTGCTCAACCTGCATCTTTAATTCTTGAAGGACCTTTTTCATTCTCTTCAAGGAATCTTAGGTAATCTCAAGTTTCTGGGTAAGTTTATCAACTTCCCCATCCTTTCCTTTAAGCACATCATGGTACATCTCACCAAGAAGGAGCAAATTATCTCTATCGGAAAGTAGGTGTAGGTAGTTAGAATTCATTACTAACACTACTTCTCTAAGCACCTGAAAATCCACAAAGGCTGGCTCTTCTCCCAAACTATTATGTGACCTTGAAGCTCTCCAACAACAATCTTCCACCAATTCATGTGTATCATCAAAATGTCCCATGGTTGTCACAATTTTGTCTCCAGTTACCTTCAATTTCCTGGTCCAATGATGTGGCTCATGGGAACAATCCTCCTCAATCAAATTTTCTAATTTTTCTTCTTCCTCACACTTCTCAAAATCAACTTTTTCCTTTATAAATAAATCCTGAGAAGGGAGATCAACCTCCAAAGGTAACTTTTATAACGCTAAGTCATCATCATACTTAGGTGTACTCACACCCAAATAGTCATAATCATCATAACAATGATAAGATGTTGACGTTGATCGAGAAACCGTATCACATGGGATATTATCCCATCCATCACATATGCTAATGTCATTACCCTCATAGACCAACTCTACTAGTGTATCAAAGACTATTTACTTATCATCCTCATTGCACATATCCCTATCATAAATAGGTGCATGCTCATCCAAAAGGTCAATATGTCCATCATGCTCATCTCTCTTCAACTTTTTCCCTGAGACTTTAAAAGAATTCTCATCCAAATCCTTGGGCCAACTTTCGTACTTGAGGGTGTAATAGAATTTAAAGGGAAATTTTGCATAGATCTTCTCACCCAATGATAGATACTTCTGGTAGTAATATATGTATTTATTTGTTTCTACTTGTCTCTTAGTTTGCAAAATTTCATCCACAAGCTCATATTGTGTCTTCATCTTCTTAAGCCACTGCATGTACACGATCTGAAATAACTCCCCCACCGATTTTCCCCTCGGACTTGCAGGAAAACCAGCTCTGATACCATTTTAATATCCCCAATAGATATAGGCTAGGATATTATTTTTAATGTCCAATTATGGTGTTCTAGTTACATGGGGTTTTGTCAAATACTTTACCGTACATGTGTTTATGCTGGTGGAGGATTACTACAAATAGTTTGCATGCAACTTGCTAATAAACATGTCATCAAACATATTGTATAGATTCCAAGTACCCATGAAATAGAAGAGACAATATGTGGTATTTTATTATGAATGGAAGTCTAAATCCAACAATACAAAAGTCTCTAATGGCTACTAATGCAGCTGCAACATAGAAATGAAAATCACACATAGTAAGTAATCCAAAACCTAGAACAATACCATGGCCTCCTATAATAGATGATGTCCCTCCCCCAAACTATAAAGAACTGCTACAAAGCCTCAAAGGGGTGATGTTGTCCTACTATAAGGGTTTTCCAAGCTCCACGATTCCCTCTCTCAACAAATCGGCCCTCCTCCAAGCCTTGTTTCTCCTCCAACTACCCTCGACCTTGCATGAACCTCAAGGCTTGCTCCATAAAGAACATGACCTTTCAAGGAATGGCTTGACCCCTTCCATAAAACCCAAACAAACTCCTAAGGTGTCACGATTCCCAAAGAAATCCTACAAGGCCTCCTCAAAGACCCATAATATTCTATAGTACCTCATGACCTCCTCTAAGCCAATCGATCTTGTCCAATTCCCCACAGTTTCTTTTGATCTTCACGGCCTACAGAAATATGAGCTCTCCCTATCCAAGGAATCTTCTCAAAACCTCTCAAGTTGAAGTAGAATCACCAAAATGAAACTCCATTGGAAATCCTAGATGGATCCCCCTCTTCTCTAGCTAGGGTGGATGGTGCACCACCAAAACCAAACCAATAGTGGAAGGGTTTTTCCAAAACCCCAATGAAAACCTTGGCTCCAAGAGCACTTCAAATAAGATATCAAATCATAATAAGGAAGGTGAAGTTATACCCTTCCTTTATATTTCTCCGATGTCCTTCTAGATCTTTCCTCGTTTGACCAAATCCAAATGAGGTTTATTTCACTTTTTAATTTCCACTTTATAACCCCTTTTTAACCCCTTTTTAATGTTGGAAAGTGATTAATTGGCTTTAAAGATATTCCCGAATGTCAGAAGTCCCTTTCCATCGTCCCTACCTTTAGATTTTTTTTCCTGATTCCAATGAGCTATTACACTAAGGTATTCCTTCAATTAATATGATCAAGACAACACCAGTAGTGTATTTAATTAAATTTTACTCAATAATAACCACAAATTACATGAATTGTCATAATGCCACTGAACCAATAACATATTGTGCGGAAGTGATCTTGATGAGGAAAGATGGTAAATGGACTAGGATGAGCCTCATATGACTCCAAATCCTCCAAACTTACAAATAACATAACCTCACCCCTTTGTCTCGGCTGATACAAGCCTCAGAAATCATCTCCAATTGCGTAATAGAGGAAACCAAAAATGGGGACATTACACCAGAATATGTGAGAAAATATGTGAGAGTAGATAGTTTGCTGAGTGCATTTATGTGTGTGAGCAAAGAGTGTTGTAGTGTGTTGATTGTTGAGAAGTGAATACTGCTCATATAGGTCCCAGCATGTGGAGAGCGCATTTTTCAACTGACTTCCATTGGGGTTGTTTCTCCTGAAGGTGTCGTTGCATGGAGGAGTTAGAGAGAAGGAGTTTCTTTTATTCATGCGTGACAATTTTTGGAGCCGATGCTACGAACCAACAACATTTTAAACCGAATGCGTGGAAGAGCCACTTTCTTCATTAGAGCTTCCCTAAACGATTCTGCAGTCAAACATTGAGATTGGGATAAGGTTTCATGTATAATGAGAGGAAGAAAATGACCTTTGAAGCTGAAGTTATAAAACATTGAAAAGGTCTCCATTGTTGTAAAGTGAAGCACATTGTATCCACAAGAAGGAACAATGATCTCACCGAGATGCATATCTGATCAACGTATCCGATCTCACCAACCTCACCCATGGCGGAGCTGGTCTCATTACAAAGTCAGTGTGCAATGGAAGTGTGGTCAATCCCATGTCTATTTGTATGTGTGTTGGCTGATTTTTTTCTTGGTTACAACATTTTTGTCAATTTTTAATTAACGTTTTTTTGCCAGTGTTATTAGTAGTGTTTACTCCATACTTTCGAGGAATGAATAATCGCTCATACAACAGAATAACATAACTTAAGTTGGTGGTTCTTGATGTATTTAGGTGCCACAAGAACACGGTCACTTGTTTGATTATGTCTACAGTTTGTTACAAGATTGTGGTTCTTGATGTACTTTGATTCCCCAAGAACAATGACCACTGGTTATGTCTAAGTTTATGATCCTTGTATGTTTGCAAGCTTGTGTAAAATAGGTCACTTTGTAGGATTGACTGTGGGATACGCTTTCCTATATAATCGAAGAATACATTGAGCTATGTATTTCGACAGATAGAAGTATCTCAATAGAATGATTTAGTATCTAGACTGTTTTTTCTGAAAAATACAATGAACTATGTACTTTGGGAGATAGAAGCATATAAAATAGTCAGTCATTACAAATAAAAAATTGATGGTCAGGAACAATTGTATCTTCAATGAATCAAGTAGTAGCTCGAATAAATAGTTGTGTGAAAGAGAGTAAACTATGAGATTTCAGAAGTGAATCGAAATGCTGATAAAAACCATACCAAACAAAAATCATATATTTAATTGATTTCAGCATTGTTCTTCATGATGTAAACATTAAGAAAGGTGTTAGAATTAATGCTTACTTTATATTGTTAAAAACAATTGAGATATTCTCCAAACCCCTCAACACCTATATACCTATATAGGTGTTGAGGGGTTTGCAGAATATCTCAATAGAATGATTTAGTATCTAGACAAACCCCTTAGCACAATGAGAGATGGATTTGAAAGGTTTAAAATATAGATTATTTATTTATTGTAGTTAATCTTTTGCCTGTGGGTGCATGTCAGGAATTTAAGATCTCCTCAGTTATATCAAATGAAAATTTGACAAAAGTGGATATTTTTCTTATGTTTCATTTTATCTTTTATGCAAATTTTTAATTGACAATTTTTGTATTTGGAAATAATGAGTGGGCATCAAATAAAGTTAGAATTTCATCTTAGTTATTCACCATTTTATCATCAACCTAATTTTATTGTTCATAATTTTATCATAACTACTATCTGTAGGTTGGTAACCTTTCATTGGCTTCTATTCCATGGAAATTAACATGTACTTAAGAAAAGGCAACGTCGTACTTTGAAGAAAGAGTTCTTTAAGCTAAACTCCTCGCTAACACAAATGTAGATGGTCTGCCAAGTACCCTTCGACATATGAGACCTATGAAAAAGTAGCATTCTACCTAGTCATCCTAACGGCTCAAACGACAGGCCAAGACCACATTACCTAACTTGATAAGAACCACAGGAGAAAGAACTACAAGAGTCTTAATGAAAAATTATGACTTATTAACAATGACAGCTATTAAAAATTATATGATGAATTTTCCGAAAATGACAGATGGAATATATATTCTGAAAGGATGGTAATTGCAAATTAACTTTCCTCTCATGTCTAAGATAGTAATGCAACCTAACCTTCCTCTTAAACCATAGTTGTCAATCACAAGATCTAACTGATATTAATATAATTTATCTTTTAATTTAAGATTTTGAAATTTAAAATAATAATATTTATAAATTAAAAAAATAAAATCATTTTTTTAAATTAAAATAACATATCTTTTTTAATTTAATATAAATATTAAAATATTAATATATAAATATATTTTTTAATTTACTATTAATATTAAAATATCAAACTAATTTTATATATTTTATTTAATTATTATTCTATTTTCAAATATGTCATGTTAACTACCTGGTTAAATATCTTCCTCTTTAAACAATTTAAACAAATTTAGCATTCAATTTTTGTTTCAATATTTTCTGATATTGTTCTTTATTTTCATAAAATAGATCATGAACAAGACGAAGAAGATGCACTAGTCGGGCATGACCGACAGATAATATTTACAATGAAAACATTACTAGCTGCTACTAAAAGCTTTCATGATGATAACAAGCTCGGAGAGGGAGGATTTGGTGCCGTATACAACGTAACATAAGCTAAGGAAGCCTCCCTGGTTTGGTAACATAAACTAAGGAAGCTTCACTGACTTATTCAATCTTAATTATTATACCATGTGGATTGTTCTCATTGCACCATTGACCATTGGATGTACATTACTATACAAATTTCCATACTGATCTTTTGTTTGAATATGTCAGGGAATCGAGCTTAAATGATTTACAAAATTTTCATCCGTATTTTTGTTTAAGTCTTTCAGGGAATCACTCCAGATGGAAAATAAATAGTTGTGAAAAAACTGTCCTTAAGATCTACTCAAGGAAAGAAAGAATTTATGAATGAAGTTAAAATTCTGGCCAAAATTCAACATCGAAATCTTGTGAACCTACTAGACTATTGTGCATAGGGATCAGAAAGGTTACTTGTTTATGAGTACTTACCCAATAAAAACCTTGATAAAATCCTATTCAGTGAGTGACTTCCACCGCATTTTATATATGTAGATAGAAAACATTACTGTTTCAACAGACTTATTCAATCATGATAATTAATAGTGCCCTTGATACACGGTGACAGATCCAAACAAATGCAACGAGCTTGATTGGACGAAGCGTTACAACATCATAATGGGAATAGCTCGTGGGCTTCTCTATCTTCACCAGGATTCTCCATTGCGGATTATTCATTGGGATATTAAAGCAAGTAATGTGTTGTTGGAAAGGAAATTGAATCCTAAAATAACAGATTTCATCCTAGTGAGACTTTTTCCAGAAGAGAAAACTCACGTCAGCACAAGAGTTATTGTTGGAACTTAGTAATATTTCAATATAATCATTGCTCTCACACTATCAATTCATGTCTTATTCTATGCTGATTTGTGGCCAAGAGGATGTAAGAAAGTAATCATTTTATCGCTTCCTTGTAAACGGTGTATTGGTGGCCGTCTTGACGTTTCAAAACTAGAGGGCCAACCACCGATTACTAATTTGTCTTATGGTGTTCGCTTCAACCTACTGCTTTGATTAAAATCCTTTAGAAGATTGAAGGGAAAATTTTTCTGTGTTTAAATACTAGAATCCAAATTCTAATCCGGGAGAGCTTGAAAGCATTTCTTGAATTGAATTGGTTATTCTGCATTTGAAGGTTTGCTCTGCGTATATATTTTGTTTTTTCATTGAGTTTGTAAATTCATTTTATCTTTTAATAAAATTAGTTTTTGAGCAAACATCCTGATTTTAAAAGCACATTGAATAAAAGGTTAATATTTTCGTCTTGTTAAATGTGCGTGGAGTTCTTTTGTTTTACCAAATGTCAAAACCCAAAATTGCTCGGCCCACAGCCTATTCACATTTCGCGAATCAACAATTGACGTTTTGTTTTTTTTGTGCGTCGGGTGTTTGCAAACCCCGAACTCCACTCTACCTGGCCCCACGGTTTAATCGCATTTCACGATTTCGACAATCAGTGTGTGTTATGTTTATGTGTTCGGTGTTTGTAATCGCCGAAACCCGAATGCCGATTGACCTCCATTTTTCACATTTGGTATCAGAACCTGTAGTGTATTCTACTATTGCTTAGTTAATTGCAGATTATTCCTGTTGGTGCCAAAATTTTATTCTCTTATTTTCTTGCGTGAAGGTTTATTTAAATTCCTTTCAAATTTTATACAAATGGCTGCATCTGGTAGTATTTCTTCTCAGGTTCAGGTTCCTATACTGAGCGAAAAGTCATATGATACTTGGTATATTCGGATGAGGATGATTTTGCGTTCTCAGGATTTGTGGACTTATGTTATTGATGGTTATGCCTGTAACAACCCTACTTAAATAAATGTATAGGATTATTAATTATAATTAATTTGATAATCTGACTGTCCTAATATGTTAGTTAAACAATAATTATTTCTTAATAATATTAACTAATTAATTATTATTAATTACTTGCTCATATCTGTCAATGATTAATTAATTATTAATTGACTCATTCATTATTTGAGTAAAAAATTAAAGGGGTTAATAATTTTTAGTATATTTAATTAAAGACTTACGTATGAAGGGGGGGAAATAAACATTAAATGGAGGGGATAAGATAATAAATAAAGGGATAAGGAAATTAATGAAGGGGAGGAGAGTCGGTGAAGGGGGAATATGATGGGGAAGAGTCTTACGGGGAGGATCATTCTTTTGGGAGGCAGGAAGAATTTTGAGGAGGAGGATATATTTCTGGGGGAGATGTTTCCGTGGAGATCTCTGGTGTGAGGAGTTTGGTTTTGGGGGTTTTTTGTGAATCAGAAGTAGGGGGCACCGGTTTGCTGGGGGTTTTGGGCAGGGGGGCCAGGATATCTTTCGGTTTCCTGGAGCTAGGGAGCCGGACAGGCTGCTCTTAGCTGGAAGGGAGGAAAACTCGGTTTTGGGTAGTGTTTGACATAGTTTCAACTTCAACATTGGACCAATGGAGCAACGAGATTTAGCATCAGAAGCATGTATTTTTATTTATGAATTGCTGAGTTATTTTCATGCTGTAGATAAATTTTAATCTCTGCTGAATATTATGCTTATATGATGTGAATGAATAATTTGCGTATAAGAAGAGTATTATATGTTAAATTGTATGAAAAATCTTGGATTTAATTGAGTTAGGTCTCTACACATGGTATCAGAGCCTGGTTTCAAAAATTGAAACCTAAGGCCTTACCACCCTTATAAATTGTGCAAACTAGATCCTGAAACAACTCCCATCCTACAGCCTAAAACCCTTGAATCAACTAAAAAATAAATAAATAGAAATGACCTATAACCCTAAGTAGACTACCTAGAATGAACGTGAGAGTGTGCATGCTTCCCAGGAGAATTGAAGGAGGGTAGGTGCATTAGAAAAGAGAGACTCTCTCTGGTTCTAGCCACCTGTGAGAATGACTCTTCACCTGCACACACCGAGAATTAATAAAAGTTGCATCCTGCAAATATTGTAAAACAAGAATGAGTATTTCATTATACCACATTTATATAATATGTTATATATTTATACAACTAATATTTTATATCTTTAACAAATGGTAAATAACAAATCTACTGGTAAATGAGACTTTATACAAAATACGGTCCTTTCCGAAGGGGATTTAAAAAACGGGGGCTTTGGGAATGCCTGTGAACAAAAAAAAAAGAGTGCATCTTTTCCCAAGATGTTTAGAAATAAAAAGATGAAAAATAGAAGGTCCCATAAAAGAGTTGTGATAATGATTTTCAGCAGTTCATCCAAAATAGATATAGTGCAAAAAAAAAAAAAAAGAATTGAAACAAAAAAAGAATTGGGAAATCTCCAAATATTAAAGCCAAGCCCACGAGCTACCTAATACAACATATGACTCATTACAAAGATAAGCATCAAGCACAAGCCATGAAGAAGGATCCCATGAATAATGCACTACGTGTCAAGTTCAAAAAAATAATAATAAAACAAAATAAAAAAAACACCAGGCTGAGAAGGAAGCCTCGGGAGAAACATGTACAACAATGAGGAATGAGCATGAGAGGAAAGAGAATGAGAGGAACTCGCCGGTACCCAGCAGGAGTCACAGAGAATGCATGCTCAAATGTCAATGATTAAGGGTAGTTTAGCAAGCCTAATTTCAACAAAAGGTTTAGCTTGTGCCTTCGAATTGGCTCTCGTAAATTTTCACTGATATTTATTCCTTCAGTACCTGAGGCATGCGTGAACATAGCACCATGGACATTTAGATCATCCCTTCTATGGATGAGTTCTGATCCTCTAGAAAGGATATTCTGAAAAAAAAAATCTGAAGAAATTTTAGACAATCAAATCCCAGGCATTGTACTTTTCAGGTGTCTTCTTTTAGAGCCACAGATAATTAGATCATCTCTTCTATGGGCAAGTTCTGATTGTGCAGAAGGGATTTTCTAAAATTTTCCTGAAGAAACTTTAAACAATGGAGTCATGGGCATTGTTCTTTTTAGATGTTCTCTGATAAGCTCAGCCACTCAGCTATTCAGGGCACGGACCTTGCAATTCAGTGAAGAGTGTAGATGACTATTAGAGCACCCAAAATTATCGGGTATTTACTGCCTGAAGGAACAACCGGTTTCCGGTTTGAATCAGATGAAATTAATCAGTCTTGTGGGTGAAACAGATGGAGTAATCTTAAGGTTTTTGGGATTTTTAGCTTCTCCCATTGTTAGAACGGTCCGGATGTGGGAACTTCCAAATGAAGAGCCAATTCTTACAACTCAAATGAAGTATGTGGGGGAATCAATGGCTTTGGGCCGCACATTCCAAGAATCATTTCAGAAATATGTTCGGTCACTAGAGAAAGGGCACTGTGGATGGGGTTGTGAATAGATGAAAGAGCTACAATGGGATTGGGAATAGCTAAAATATGTCTTAAGAGTTCCTGGTCCAAATCGAATCTATGCACTATATGCAGCCATGAAAAGAGGAATGAGCACTAAAGAGATTCATGAGTTATGCTATATTGATAGATGGTTCCTTTTTGCAGTCCTAGGAACTCCTAGATGTTGAAGGATTTCTATCTATGACAAAGCTGTCAGAACTGAGCAAAGATGATTTTTATGAAGTAAAGAAGAGGGGATTTAGTGATAAGTAGATATCATTTGCGACTAAATCACCTGAAAAAAGATGTATGTTCTTGTCGCTTATCTTTGGGTGTAAGTCCTGCATATAAAAGGGTGGTGTGTGCGCTTTGTGTATTCTAGTCAACCTAGTACCTATAAGTATTTAACCTAAACCAAGTCCAACACCAAACGAAACACAAATCTGGTCCATGAGCTACATAACACACCACACAGTCAATTCGATACCAAGCGCTATGCACCAAGACTAGGAGGAGTCTATTGAGTGCTCAACGCGTATGACATTTAACACAAGCCCAACACTAGGTGCCCATCCATGGCCGAGGAGCCCCGAGCTGCATAAACAGAAAGAATTTTTTTTTATTAATAAATAAAAAAAAGGAAAAAAATATATATGCAAGCCAAGCGCCCAAGCGCTACCACCATACACAAAGCCCTGAGAATAAAAAAAAAAATGGTCCTGAGCCATCACTTGACAAACGAGGAGGAGAATCCATGAGAGAAGGCCATGGCGGCCGACCGCGTAACCAAAAACCTCGCAAGAAGAAATAATAAGGAAAATAGGAATTAGGGTTAAGGAATAGTTTAGGGTTTTGGTACTGAGAGCCAGGGGTTGGGCACGTGGGCCTCATGCCAGAAGCCTGACCTTAAAGGCTGCCAGCGAATGCCTCATTCGCATTGTTTGCACCGAATTCGTCACTTGATGAGCAAATTAAGAGTGCTTACATGCCTAGTTGGGCTCTGCTAGGCATGACAGCTGTGAAAGGAAAGGTTAGAGAGAGAAACAACAAAACAAATAAACAAAAGACAAATTAAAACTAACTAAAACTATGAGCATATGAAAAAATGAAAAACAAATGTAAATGGACCGATATCACCAATGTATAAGCTGATCTGATTGATGAAATCCAAAGACACAAAGAAGAAAGGGGACTTGGGTCCGTTCTTTCTCCAATGGAAGGCTCTTGAGGCCCTCACTACTTGCTCTCCTTACAATGAAAAGATGAAGATGTGGGTGAAAGAACTCCAAGCTTATCCACTCAAGTGAGAGGTGGAAAGCCCTATGAAATGCAGCTTGTGATGTTTATTGCCAAAGAATGAGTCCTTAGCAATCTTAGCAGCATAACAATACATAGAATTCCTTGAGAAAATGGTGGTCATTCATGGATTTTTATAGCCAAGCATTGGGTTATTATGTGACCTCTTTTGAATGTGAAAAGGGGCTCTTTAGGGCACAATTAGGTCTTTGACCAGCCCACCATGAGGATTGAGCTTGGATTTGGTGTCAAATCGACTTGGGAGCTGATCCATTAGTGGTTGGGAGGCCGACCAATTTCAATAAATGCGCCGTTTAGTAGGCGCGCGGGTTTTTCGCCCAACATCCGTGCATCGTGCGCTGAAGCGCGCATTATACGTTTCTGTTACGCGCATACGCGCGCGAACCCAGGTTCTGTAAAGCGCCCTTCAATTTTTTGGTCATTTTGTATAGTTTTTGACCCTTTTGCAATGTTGTGGAATTAATCCTGTGCCATGAATGACTCCAGTCCTATTTTGACGATGCAGAGTTCTTGTTCCCATGTGCGGACAAAATTTCAGTGATAACAGATGCCCCCTGATGGATGAGGTTAGGAGCAAAACGTATAGTCGAAATCCATCAATGTTTCTTTTACTGAGAATGGTGTTGTAAGGGAGAGCAAGAGTGGGACCGTGTAGAGCAATCCTTTGGAGAAGAAAGGAACCTGTAGAACCCGACCTTCTACAAGGTGCGTAACAATATACAAGTGTCTACAAACGAGGCGGGCATGCCCCATGCTCGTATGATGTAACTCTGATAGAAGATGACGGGAATGTTGGTGTAGAAAACTGCAGTGCCCGCGGGGGCGGAATGATAAAGGAAGAAGAAAATTCTGCAAAGGAACATACTCTAAATCATAGGTAATGGTCGCGGAAATAAACAACGACGGTGATGTGGGCATTGGTGGCCCTACCAAGTTCAGAGATCTTCGGCAATTGATAAGAAAAACTGCAATAGTCGCAAAGTAAGACCCACCGCAACATGAGAAAGTGTTGGCGTCGAATGTTATGGGGGTAAACGACATCAGGGAGCGATGGTGTTTCCCCCTGTGCCGTCCGAGATCTCTCATTGAATGGAAAATGAGAATCAAGATACTGTCGCCCTTTTGGAAAAGTGTGTTGATGTCGACAAAAGGAGGACGCGACTCCCAAAAGCAAAGGGCTTCACGGAATCTACTATGGTGAGGAAGTGGCAGAGGTACATGGACGAAGTCAAGAAGTGTGAAGACTTAAGACGGCCCTTGGTTGGAGAATGTATGAGACAAACAGTGGCTGCAACCATGTGACAAGGTCGACTGTCAGGGCGACACCAAGACCGAGGATAAGTTGTGCCAGAGGCGGAACAAGGTGAACAAATTCAGAGGGTATAGGTAAGTGACCTGGGTAGTACTCTGAAGATAGAGATGATGCCGACGGGGTAAATGGGAAGTAATGCTCCAACCAAGGGTGACATGGGTTGCGTGTGGCCAAAAAGGAAAGTAGGTCGCCAACAGTGATGACAAAAGCAAAGACTGGAAATAAAAGGCGTTTGTACAATAAATAATGAATAAATGTGGGAAAGATGTACAAATACAAAAACGGGTGCCCCAGTGTGAAATGAGTGCCCCAGGGAGGGCATAAATTTCTTGGAAAACTGATGAAGGGTGGGGGCCCCATTGGCGAGTTTCTGTATGAGGTAGGTGAAACGAAGATAGTTTCGCAGATGGGCAAACTGATGGTGGATGAAATGGAGGGTTCATGATCCTGCGGATGTGCAGGTAAAAATAACTGAAGCATAAAGCGATGATCTGGGAGTCCATGTGGGAAAGCTAGCAAAATGAGGAGAAGGAGTATGTGTTTGATCTGCAATATGATGAAAGACTATTGGGACTCCCATCCCTAAAGGGTAATGAAGAACAAAATGAGTGTCATAAGTGCAAAAAGGTGCTATGAATGAGACTACTCATGTGGGTAAGAAAGCTACCGGGTACCAGTACCGTAGATGAAAAATAGAAGTGTGAGTACTGCAGAGCCGGAAATGGGTATCCTAAAGGCCAAAATCAGAGGGTGTGACTGGGAATGTAAATGCAATACAGTGGGAGAGACTACATGCCAGTGCTGAGTATATACCTGAAGGAATGATGTGGAGAGAGTATGATCAAGTACCTGCACAGAGAACAACCAAATACCCAAAGTGAACAATATCTGAAGAGAATAAAAAATATGAGCATATATTTGACAAATGTGACTATGCGCGTGCATACCTGACCATGATATGGAAAAAAGGCACCCCGGGGGCCTAGGATGAAAAGTGACCCAGGGACAGCCGTGATGTAGGCGGCGGGATGCTGATCCCGTGGCTGAAGACGGTTTGAAAAATGGACGCTGTGGGCTCCCGGAATGGTGAGTGGAAGTGGTGGTGAGCTGTTCTTGATGGAGAGGGTGGTGGCGGGCCGTGAGCGGTTCGCCTGGGGTCTGACCTTACATGCACGGATGATCGCGCAGCTGGACCGTTGTCAGTCCACAGGCACCGGGGAGTTTTCATTTGGCTCCATCCTGGTGGCCTATTTCTTGGAGAGGGTGCCGATGTTGCGCCCGAGGGTTCTTCTAGAGGCACTTGGGGTGCGAGAGCCTCGACTGAGGCGGTGGTCTCAGATTTTGGTTTGCCACGGTGGTGGCGAAGGCAGACATTATTTTACTGCACAGGCGGCGCAGATATGGCGACAGATGCCGCAGGTTATGCTGCAGTTCCCCTATGTTGGGGTGGACTTCCGGGGGGACTCAGACATAGTGTTGCCTCCTGGGGAGGTGTTTGATCACAGAGATATGTTGTGTGTTTAGATATGTTTTGACTTATGTTTGTAATTTTTGATATACCAGTTCATATGTGTGATGTATAGATACTGATATGATCGGTTGTTGGTTGTTTTGTGCATGTGCAGATTTGGCACCTCGCGGGCACGAGGTGGAGTTATATAGAGCGCCAGCTCAGCGAGGGCAGGAGAGACCACCGCGTGGAGGGAGGCGTCCGCATGATGAGGCTGCTGGGGGACCTGCAGAGCCCGGGAGACCAGCACAGAGGTGCCGTTTTGATGACCCTGGTGCGGGGCCATCGCATGCTCCTCCAGCGGCGGCCGGAGGTGATTTGGATGACATACGCCGTCGGTTAGAGACGGTTTTACAGGATGTGCCTGAGGTCATGTGGATCCGCATCCAGGACGAGGGGGTCCTGGAGCAGTGTATTGGAATACAGCCACCATGGCGAGGGATAGTGCGACGAGCAGCTGTGCTCGCCGCGATGACTAGCGGACATCTTCCGCCTGAGCAGGGGGGTCCTGCGGATGTTCCACCACCACCGCCTAGGGATGGTAGGGGTGGGCCACCACCTCCTCCTGAGGGAGGAGCAGCTGGGGGTGCGATAGAGGCACCCTGATGTATATATGTACTCTTTTTTGATTATGTAGGCTGGTGAGACGATTTTTTGTACCGATATGTGGCACGGGCCTGAGGGCCGATGTATTTTTGCTGTATATAAACATTCAGATGGCCTGAGAGGCCCACATATATATATATGAGTATACATGTTTTTGAGATCTAAATGTGTTGTACATGTGTTTTGTGTGTTGACGATGATGATGTTGATCCTATATATATGCTGTGACAGGACGTATGAGATGTTTATGTAGGTGTAGCTTGATGTGATATATGCCAATCTAACACTGTGTTAGCTATTTCATCTGTTGTTTGATTCAATTCTCTTGGAATATGTGTAAATGTAATGGAATCAAAATGTCGAGATAATAATCTAACCTACAGGTATTTGCGAAAGAGGCACGGATTGCGTACACGGTACACATTGTTGAGCTGAAGAACGACTAGTTGGGAGTCGAGGAAAACGCTAAGGTGACGAATATGATAATGCTGGGCGTCAGTCAAGAGGCCAATGATAGTAGTGTATTCGGCTTGGTTATTGGTTGCTGGTCCTAAACATATGTCGTTGGAATGTAGCATTTCATGTGAAGGGGTGTAGAGAGCCCAAGCAGCCGAAGTGAGATTTTGTGTCCAACGGCTGGCGTCGTCGGCGTAACCAATGTGATAAGATGGTGGAGGAGTCATCTGTCAATAGCACAAAGGACAGTTTAGATGATGGAAAAAAAGATTAAAAACGCTAGAAAAGAAAAAATAACCTAAAGTAGCTTGACTACGTTTAAGCATAAAATTTCTTGAGATATAACCCATTGACAGGTTCTTTGAGCATGAGGCCTTCGGGGGAGGCCAAGATGTATGCGCCTTTGGTGAGGCAATGTTGGATGATGTAAGGGCCATGCCACAGTGATTCGAATTTGCCGTGGCCAAAGGTATTATGAGCGATATCATAGGCGAGGACAAGGTCGCCTTCGCGAAATGAGCGAAGGTTGACATGGCGATCAAAGGTAGCCTTGGATCATTTTTTAGCTGCCTCATTGTTCTGTAATGAGGATCAACGATCTTCATCAAGAGACTCCAAGTTCAACAAGCGCTGCTCCATTGGAGCAGTGTCAAGTAAAAGCTCAATTGTGGTGCAAAGGGTGGGAATTTCGCACTCGATGGGAAGAGTCGCTTCGATCCCATGGACTAAATGGAATGGTGTGAACCCTGTGGCGGTCTTCACTGTCGTTCGATAATCCCATAACGTGGAAAATAACATATGATGCCAATTGGTTTTATGTTTATTGACTGTGCGCTGTAACATGGTCTTGAGGACTTTGTTGACTGCCTCGACCTGTCCGTTTGACTGGGGGTAATATGGTGAGGCAAACTCATGAGAGAAGCCTAACCGAGCAGAGAGTTAGACGAAGATCTCATTCTTGAAGTGTTTCCCGTGGTCGGAAACGAGTTGGAGTGGTACTCCGAACCTGGATATGACGTGATTGAAGAAAAAACGCGCTGCAGTGTCAGCGGTGTTGTTGAAAGTGGGCATAGCTTCAGCCCATTTGGTGAAGTAATCGACGGCGACAACAATGTATTTGTGAGCATTGCTGGAGGGAGGATTACAAGTCATAAAGTCAATGCCCCATTTACAAAAGGGGCCTACAGTAATGACAGGGTGAAGAAGAGCGGGGGGAGCGCGGGCTTTGTTGGCATAGAACTGACATTGCTCGCATCGTCTCACGACATGAATGCAATCATGGAACAAGGTAGGCCAAAAGTAACCAACCCGGATAATCTTTTGTGCGGTGGAGATACCGGAAAGATGACCCCCACATGCGCCGCTGTGGCAGTCATTTAAGACGCGGTCGGCCTCGTCAATAGTGAGGCAGCGACAGAGAATGGTGTCAACGCCCCGCCGATATAGGATGTCTCCGATGAGGAGATAGCGGGGGGCCTAATGGCGAATGCGTCGACGATAATCCCTTGATAGGTGATTACCGAACTTTTGAGTTCGTAGGTAGACGAGAAGGTCACCATACCAAGGATCATCAGAAGCGATGTAAAAGAGATGTTCGTCAGGAAAGTCAGTGTTGACGGGGGGACTGATTGTGTCAGAGGGAAGGGTCGTGACAAGTTCGGCGAGAACGAGGGCCTTCTTACTCTTAGGTGTTGAGAACTCGAGGTCGTACTCTTGAAGGATAACGATCCATCGAGCAAATTTGCCGTTAACTTGGCGACGGCTGAGCAAGTATTGCATAGGGTTGGAATCTGCGACGACCTTGGTGGTGCGAAGCAGAATGTAATGGCGCAATTTCTGAATTGCAAGGACAACTGCAAGAGCAAGTTTCTCTTCATGTTTGTACTTCAGGGGTGGTCCTGAGAGGTTCTTACTGACGTAGTAAATGACATGTTCACGATTGTCATCTCCGAGCTGGACGAGGACGCTAGCTACTGATACAGCTGATGCTGATACGTAGGGAATGTAGTCGCGATTGTAGTCAGGTGCACTAATCAAAGGTGCATTGGAAAGTGCCTCTTTAAGATTGTCAAACGATTGTTGGGAATAGTTGTCCCAATGAAAAGGGATGTCGTGACGCAGTAAGCGAAGGAAGCCATGTGCGCATATAGCGTAATCAGGAACAAAGCGTCGTAGAAAGTTGGCTTTGCCCTGTAGACTCTGTAGTTGTCGCAAATTCTGAGGAGGTAGAATTTCGGTGATAGCTTGGATTTTAAGGGGGTCCATGGTAATACCGCTTTGGGAAACGATAAAACCAAGGAGGCACCCGGCGGTGACACAGAAAACACACTTGAGAGGGTTCAAGCGAATTTTGTACTGACGACACCATTGAAAGATGATTCGTAAATCATCAATGTGCTGAGTGCGTTTCTTGGATCGAGCAGTGAGGTCGTCCAAGTAGGCGAGAATGATTGCAGCCGGATCATGAAAAATATATGTCATCGTCCGCTGAAAAGTTGCGTCGGCATTTTTGAGGCCGAAGGGCATGACACGGTATGAAAATGTACCCCATGGGGTAATGAATGCGGTTTTATATTGATCGGTTGGGTGGATTTGAATTTAGTTATAGCCAGAGAATCCGTCCATAAAGGAAAGAGCCTCGTGGTCGGCGCAGTCGTCGATAATCTAATCGATGAAAGGCGTTGGGAAGTTGTCCTTGCGACATGCATTATTGAGATCGTGAAAGTCGGTGCAGACGCAGATAGAGACCCGTTTTTTGTCGACGGGTACAGGGTTGGAAACCCATGAAGTATAAGCAATGGGGTAAATAAATCCGACCGTACGTAATTTGTCAATTTCGGCTTTGATGGTCGCGGCTTTGGATGGGTGTAGCAGTCGCTGTTTCTGGCGAACTGGTGTGATGTCAGGCCAGGTGTCGATGCAATGTTCGACGATAGAGGGGTCGAGGCCAGGCATCTCGGTGTATGACCAGGCAAAAATATCCCTAAATTCCTGGAAGAGGGCTTTGTATGCGGTGATTTCCTGAGGAGTGCAAGTAGCTCCAATGATGATTTCTTCGACGATGCCCGGTTTAATGGAAATGTCGATTTTGATGGTGGGGGAAATGTTAGCCAGATTACCTTCTTCAAAAGCGTCAGGTGAAGGAATGGGATTGTTGAACCAATCGATAGGTCTTGATGGGATAAAGTCTTTGGTTTCGACCGCGTAAATGGGATTGTGGCTAGGAGGCATGAGGGCTTCCTGCGGAAGGAAGAGTGCACGATGATGTAGTGCGTCCTAGGGAGAGTCTGGGCGTTGTAGCTCTTCTAGTATTTCTTCGTCGCATTGGAAACGGCGGGAATATAATGGATTGTGAGGAGTGATCTCCGTGATAGTGTGAGTGCCCCCTGCTGAAGAAACAGAGGGGGTATTGCTAGGAGAGGGTGAGGGCTCACTCGACATAAACCATATATTGATGTATTGAGGGGTACCCGTGGTGGTGGGATGGAGAGTCTCCGTAGAGGAATGAGTAGGAGAGTTGGGTGGGTTATGGGGTAAATCCTCAGATACGACATCTAAGAACCATGGAGGCGTAGGGAGTGCCTCAGGCTCGGGAGAAATGACGTGAAGATCTGCCAGTGGTGGAGTAAGGTTAATTACCTCTGCTGTGGGTCGGTGCAATAGGGCTAATTGACGCTGCCTATATTCGATGATCATAGGACATTGGTAGGTAAAATGAGCCAATGAATCGCAAAGAGAGCAAGGGCATCTCATGCGTTCATTGACTGAAGTGGTGACATAGCGAATGTCAGTGATTTGTGTTGTGGAGGATGTGGCAGGGCGTGGGTTGTTCTGAAAGTCGTGTCTTATGATAGCCAATGCCTGCCGGAAATGAGGCAGGGCTGGACAATGATGGGTGTAATGGCCATACTCAGAACATATGGCACACGCGAATTTGGTCCTCAACCCTTTACTACTGGAAGGTTGAGTGGTAACAGTAGTAATGGGTGGTGTGGGGGTTGATTTGTGGGGAATCAAATTCCGTAATTCCGGTAGTGATGGGCAGTTGTTGGTTTGGTGACCCTCTTTGTCACACAATGCGCAAGGTGGTGGGATGCATGGAGGAAGTGGAGCTGTGGGCTCCTTCTTCTGTCGCCTACCCCCGGCGGTAGCAGGAGGGGTAGGGAGTATGGGGGTAGTGGGGGTAGTGGGAGTGATGACAGGAATCGTCATGGGGATTCCTTCCTGTGGGCGAGGGACCATCTCAGGTGGATGTAAGTATCACACTGGGATTGCTAACACCATATTGGGTAGTGTGAGCGTTGCGGCTACCTGGAAATCTTCTATACCTGGTGGAGGGTAAAAGAAGGGAATTTGAGTGAGGGGTCGGGGAACTGTCTCCCAAATGGGACTAGGCCCTTGAGGGGGTGTCGATTCGTGGACCGTAGTGGTCGACGAGTGTATAGGAGGCTCCTGTGGGAGTGCTGCTGCGACTGGTGAGACGTCAGGAATGACTGAAGCCTCCTGAGGAGGATGAGCATCCTCTTGGAGAGTTTCCTTAGAGGAAACGACGCATAATTGGCTAGGGGGAAGGAGTGGTGGTGCTCCATGGTACGTCCCTAACAAGGATGGATCTTTGAAAATCCCAGGACCCATCAGGATGAGTGGATATACGTCTTTGTTGGTGTGAATGAGAGGAAGAATGTTATCGATATTGGCAGATGGGTTAGGCTCATAATGCGAGACTTGGTCGATGGTCACAATCTTCCCGTTGTGAGGGAACATGATTGTCCTAAAGACTAAAGATGCCACTGCCTTCATAGCATACATGTAGCTACGTCCGAACAAGATATTGTAATCGAGTGTGACGTCGATAACTTCGATATCAATGAGAATGGTTTTGCCTCCTAGTTCAACGGGGACATTTTGGAGGAGCCCTTCAGGAGATGATGGTCGTCCGTCATAAGCTCGTAATGTGATGGCGGATGGTATGAGTTCCAGGGAACCGAGTTTCTTCCATACCATTTTGGACATGATGCATGTAGATGCTCCTTCATCGATGATACACCGATGGACGGTGACGTTCCGTATTTTTACTGGTACTTGAATAGCGACTGCAGCAGGAAGACGAGGTTCGCAACTATCAAGGTCGAAGGTGATAAGTCGAGTATCGGTGGGGTCGACTGCTCCCAAGGTGGAAAGTAGTGATTTCCGCTGTGTAGGACAAGTCTGGAGGACTTCCAGAACTGACATGGCAGCCGGGGATTGGGCCAAGTCATCTACCAAGCTGTAGTTATGTGTTGCCCTAGCTTGTGGGTTGTGAACATTCCTATGCAAGGGGATGCGAGGGATGCGTAATGGTGGTTCGGAAGAAGGGCGAGGGATCATCAAAGGGGGTCTCGCTGGTGTAGAGTTTGTCTCTGAAGAGATGGGAGTTGACTCAGCTGTTGGAGGATACTGACGATTGCGTGTTTGCAGAAGAACTTCTTCCTCACTGGTGAGGAGGATTGTTCGCTCTGCTGGATTGTTGGG
>ML804250.1:2348-14106 GCA_009831015.1 Picea engelmannii | reverse complement strand
TACACTCCCACACTTTAAATAATTTTCATTTCTTCTTTATAATTTAAAAACCATGGGTTTCAATTAATTTATCTCCCTCATTACTTTACCCCCCCTTAATTTAAGAAGACTTTAACTATTACTTAGGAGGGTTTTAGTTTGCGTCCTTATGTTTATTTCTGTAGCGTCTATTTCTTAAGGCTTAACAAAATTTTATCTTAGAGATGTTTTAAATTTAGGTTTATATTTGAACTGGGTGGCAATTGATTAGGGGAGTCGTTTCAAGAATTTCTTAAGGCGTTAAGGTCTTAGGGTCAACTAGGCTTGTCTCATCATCATCTTCAATGCGACGTGCCCTTCAGGACGCACTACGTGCTCCAAGGGTGCCACTCGCCTCGTTCGTTTTTGTTGCGCGACGTGCCCTTCAGGATGCACGACGTGCTCCAAGGGTGCCACTCGCCAACTTATGTTTCTTTTGTGTGACTTGCCCTTCAGGATGCACCACGTGCTCTAAGGGTGCCACTCGCCGACTTGACTAATTGGTAGACATCTATAACCCCTGGAGTCAACACTCTGCCAGGTGAACTTGTGGGAGACTAAGGGCTCTAAGGAATAAGGCCCCCGCCTTATTGCGCGCCCCTTAGAATCATCGTGAGTGACTATCACAGTCCGCCCTCACGACATCGTGGATCCTCTCAAACTAGGTAATCGTTAACCTACAGTTCGAGCCACGGCGGGAGTGCTAGTAGGCTGTGGCAGGGCTGTTGTCCACACCTCTCCCTCAACCTCTCTAGAAGTCATGTGTGGCCCCTTTACTCCATTTGTGAGTCTGGTCGGCAAGATATCGTCAGCCTGCATCATCACCCATCATGTCAGAACATGTCAACAACATATCATAAAATCAATATCATATCATCAGAACAAAGCAATATCACAGTAAATAAATCAACCCAAATAGCACACTCCCTAACTCAATCCGGAGTCCAAGGGGGTTCCACCGATGCCTCTGCATCCTCAAGGTCTGAAACCCTGCACACTCAATGAAACTGAGTCAGCAGCACCTTTCTACATCAAAGTAGTAAAAACATCATGTCATTTATCTTAACGCATCATAATCAAGGATAAATGTTTTATCATCATAAAAATCCAGATCACTTGCAAGCAAGTGTCCTCAAAGAATAAGTTTTGTAAGTGTCCCAGAGCGGGATTTTACATACACCCCCTCTTGGTCTAAACTTCGTCCCGAAGTTTCTCAGTATAAATGTCGAAATAAATGTACCACAGTATCATAAGTACCACAGTATCATAAGCCTATCCATCAAACAAAAATGGAAACTGCTGGCACATATCATATGCGTCCTCCCAGGTCACCGAGTGTGGACTATAACTGTCCCACTGGACCTTGACCTGATCTACCGTTCAACATCGTAACTGTCGAACAAGATGATCCAAGATGCGGACCGACTCAGCCATGAGTGCTCCCTCATCTAATATCTGCAAGGAACTCATGTCAATCACGTGTGTAGGATCACTAATATAATGTCTCAAAACAAATACATGAAAAACATCGTGCATACACCTCAAAGAATCAGGCAAGGCTAGTCGATAGGCCACGGGCCCCTTTCTCTCCACAATCTCGAAAGGTCCCACGAACCTAGGAGAGAGTTTATCTCCCTTTCCAAACTTGATCGAACTCTTATGCGGTTTAACCCGCAAGAAGACTCGATCACCGACCTCGTAGCTACGGTCGACTCGGTGCGCATCGACATAACTCTTCTGTCGATCCTGCACTTCTTTAATCCTTTGTCTTATGGTAAACATTTTCTCTTCCATTTCTTGGATTGCTTCTGGTCCTACCAAAACTCTATCCTCCAGCCGATCCCAAATCAAGGGCATCTAACACGGTCGCCCATAAAGTAACTCAAAAGGCGCCATCTTAATGGTGCTCTGGTAACTGTTGTTATAAGCGAACTCTACTAGGGGCAAGAATTCCTCCCAACGTTTTTGTTGGTCCATCACGTACATGTGCAACATGTCTTCCAAGGTTTGGTTCATATGTTCTGTCTGTCCGTCCGTCTCTAGGTGATACGCATTACTAAAGTTAAGTTGGGTTCCCAAGGCCTCTTAGAAACTCATCCAAAATCGTCTGGTAAACACCGATCCTCGATCGGATATAATCTTTTTAGGCATGCCATGCAACCTCACAATCTCACTGATGAAAACTCTCGCTATGTCAGGTGCCTGATACGTCGTACGCACAGGAATAAAGTGAGCACTCTTTTTCAGAGTGTCTACTACTACAAAAATTGAGTCGTGTCTCCTTGCCATCAGTGGCAATCCAACAATAAAATTCGTCGAAATAACTTCCCATTTCGATTCCGGAGTGGCATGTGGTTGAAGTAATCCTGCCGGGTGTCTATGTTCAGCCTTTACCTGCTGACACTCTAGACATTTAGCCACAAAGTTGATTATGTCGGCCTTCATTCCCTTCCAGAAGAATAAGGGTTTAAGGTCTGCCCTCATCTTCGTGACTCATGGGTGCGCCATGTAAACTTCTCTATGAGCCTCGCTCAGAATCAACATCCTCAACTCGTCATTTGGTGGTACGTAAATCCGGCTTCTAAACCTCAATAAACCATCGCTATCAAATGTATATCCCTCATATCGTGGTACCATCATTGTGTTTTTTCCGATAAAATCCTCGACTTCCTTGTACCAGTCATCATCATGCTGTAAGGTGAGAATCTTCTCACGTAGATTCGTCTGAAGAGGTAACACCGAAAAGATGCGTGGCCTCCGACTCAAAGCATCTGCCACTCGATTCACTATTCCCTTTATGTAAGTAATCTCGAAGTCGTACTCGCTAAGCAATTCCGACCAACGTTGTTGTCGCGCGTTCAGGTCTCTTTGCGTAAAAATGTGTTGTAGTCCATGATGATCAGTGTTTAATTCAAATTTTCGTCCAACAAGGTAGTGTCTCCAAACCTTCAAGGCATATACAATGGCTAATAACTCCAAATCGTGCGTCGCGTAGTTCTCCTCATGCCTTCTTAGTTTCCTGGAAATGTAAGCAATCACTCGTCCGTCTTGCATCAAGACTCCACCTAAACCTTCCTTGGAAGCATTCTTGCATACCAAGAAGTCTATGTCCATGTCAGGGACCTTTAGTATCGGCGCTGTTGTCAACAACTCTTTAAGCCTCTGAAATGCTTCCGTGCATTTCTCTGTTCAAACAAACTTCTTGTTTTTCTTCTGCAATTCTATGATCGGATTTGCTATCTTTGAAAATCCCTCGACAAATCGTCAATAGTATCCTGCTAAACCCATAAAACTACTCACTTCTGTGACATTCGTCGGCACAGGCCATTCCATGATAGCCTCAACCTTGGCTGGATCCACGGCGATACCTTCGCCAGAGATGACATGCCCTAAGTAGTGAATCCTCGATTGATAAAAAGAGCATTTGGACAACTTCCCAAACAATTTGTGCTCTCGCAAACACTGTAGTACCAAGCGCAAGTGCTCGTCATGCTCCTTCGTCGTCCGAGAGTAGATCAAAATATTGTCAATGAATACTTGGACGAACTTGTCCAAGTACTCGCGGAACACCCCGTTCATCAAACTCATGAATACCCCTGGGGCGTTTGTCAGTCCAAAAGGTAAAACAATAAACTCATAATGTCCAAATCTCGTCTTAAAGGCGGTCTTAGGGATGTCATCCTCCTTGATCCATAGCTGGTGATACCCTGATCACAAATCGATCTTGGAGAACACCGTTGCACCCTTCATTTGATTGAACAAATCATCAATTCTTGGTAAGGGATACTGATTTTTGATCGTAGCCTTGTTCAGTTGATGGTAGTCAATGCAAAGCCTCCATGATCCGTCCTTCTTCCGTATGAAAATAACTGGTGCACCCCACGGTGACACACTAGGGCGTATCAGTCCTAGGTCTAGCAACTCCTTCAGTTGCATTTTCAACTCTTGCAACTCCGGGGTCGACATTCGATAAGGTGTTCTTGCTATCGGTTCGGTCCCCGGTTTCAGGTCTATAGTAAACTCCAATTCTCTTTCCGGCGGCATCCCAGGTAACTCCTCTGGAAATACGTCCGCAAACTCCTTCACCACCGGAAGGTGTTCTAGACCTTCTGCTACTCCCTTTTCGTTTAGTGCAAGGATCGCATAAAGCTTGCACCCCTTGCGCATACTCTTCCATAACTGTAAGGAAGAGATGAACCTCGGGGATACTCCCTGGTTCCATCCTACAATCACCCGTCTATGTCCTTCATCATCAACCAAGCTCAACCTCTTCGTCTTACAGTTGAGTATCGCCTCATGCGATTCCAACCAATCCATACCATTCATGACATCATAAGATCCTAAGATTGTGACGTACAAGTTGACACTCATGACAAACTCTCCCAGGTTAAGGGCACAGCCCGTAACCTTTCCTCCAACCTTCTGTTTGGCTCCAGAAGCCATCTCTACGAAGCTAAACTCGTCCTGTTCGACTGCCTTTATCTTAATCCTTTTTAGCGCTGCACCAGAAATGAAACTCTCAGTAGCACCTGGGTCTATCAAAATACTAAGGGTCTGGTCAGCGACAGTACCTGTCGTCTCGAGCACAGTCGACTGGTGCTCTGCCTGGTGGTTATTCACCGCTGGGTGAATCTGATGGGCCTTGCCCCTATCTCCCACTGTAGTGGGTCCGACTGATCCAGACGCACTGGTCCTCTCCACAGGACAGTCGCACTGGTAGTTTGGTTCCCCACACATCCAACACCACTTCTTCGGCCCAGTAGTCCTGGTACCCGAAGTAGAAGATGACTGTCGATCGGCCTGAAACCCTGGTCTGTTCTGCTGAATAGGCCTAAACTGCTGCTGCTGCGGGCGACGCTGTTGCTAGTGCTGTGGTCCTCGATAAGGTGTCTGCTGCTGAGGTGGTGGTCGCCGAGGTGTAGTGAACGTGGATCCCCTCTGGAAGCCACGATATCTCGGCGTATGTCTCGATGGTGTCTGGTGCTGCGGCGTTCCAGATGAACCCTGCCCTGTTGGTCTCACTGGAGTCCTAGTCTGACCCCCGCTGATAAGCTCCTCCTCTGCTATGAGGGCCTTTTGGATAGCATCGTGCAAGGTTTGAGGCATCAAGATCCTAAACTTTGCATGTAGGCTGCCGTTAAGGCCAAACACGAACCTGTTGACTTTGAGCTTTTCAGTGTTAAGGTGCGGAGCATACCGGAGCAGCTCCATAAAATGTGCCTCGTACTCGGGCACCATATGACCTCCCTGTCGTAATGCGTTGAACTCATTGATCTGACGCTCAATGAATTCCTCAGAAAGATACCTCTCTCAGAACCATTCCTCGAACAGTTCCCATGACACGTCTTCAACGGCCATGTTTAGCTGCGGCAGGAGCGTCTTCCACCATAGAAGAGCACTCCCCTTCAATTGAAAGACCGCCATGCGGACCTTCATGTTGGAGGTATAATCGCGAAGTGCGAAACACATCGCCATATTCTCCAACCATGCCTCGGTGGCTGCGTCATCCGGGGTACCAAATAACTCGGGAAATTTTACCTTCTCGAGTTCACGGTGAATGCTACCTCAGCAGGTGCCGGCGCCCTGGCCTCGTGTCTGTCCAATTGGCTGATCAGAGCCTCGAACATGCGCTGGAAGGATCTCATCATCCCAATAACATCGCCAACCGCTATCTTCTCCTGTCCGAGAACCTGCTCGTCTCCCAGGGGGTTAGACCCCTCTGGCATGGATGTTACTGGAGGTGTCACGCCTCCTCCCCTAGCACCCCGTCGTCTGCCTCCACGACATCCTCTGACCATGATTACCTGCATGCACACAATCAACTCGATCAGTAGTAGTATATAAAATCAACTCATGTCAATGAAATCCGTAGCGAATCCCAAGTCGCGGGTCGAACCGGCTCTAATACCATATGTAACAACCTCCTCTTTACGACGACCCAACTCTAGTAACTAGTGCAATTTTTTTTTTGTGTGTGTGTGTGTTTAAAAAGTGTGTGCGCGCGTGTACAAGGAAACAATCAACACATTCGACTCTGCATCGCCACCCGACGACGAATGAGACGCAACCATGATGAACATAAAAAGACGAAAAGGACGCAAGACAAGTAACTGCATGCATAAACGACGATCACACGACGATAAGTAAAACTGACTACCTGCCCGTCCTACCCTACAAAGGTTAGGACCTCCAAGACACATAAGCAACACTCAAGCCCAGGTTCCCATCGATTTTAACCATTTAAGGTCTCATGGCTGGCGACTGTTCTGAGGAACATGGAGGTGTCTACATCTCGCCCGACACAAGTAGACCAAGCAATGAAATGAGTACAATCAAGTACAACTTTAATAAGAAGAATGACTACGTCCTTTACGGAAGGCGTGTGACAAAGGACTTTGACCACTAACACCCAAGTTCAACATTATTTAAAATGAACAACTTTCCTCATTTACTAAATCGTAATAATTTATGGCACTTAGTTCAATGTCATTACATTAGATGTGAACAATTCAACAAATCTCAACAACTTTACCATAAAATAATAACCACAATATGCTGCCTTTAAAATAAATCCGCATTTAAATTATCGTCTCAATACCTCTTATGTGGTTCCTTTACTCTAAAGTTACATTAACATTACCATAACAACATCACCATATAATTCAATTGAAATAATGATGACTTTACCCTTGTTCTTTTTATTAAAAACAACTAAACTACCAAAACCTGACCATTAATAACCATGTATTTACCCTTATAATAGAATAGCATTGCAACTTAATCTAATAATGACCTTCATTGAAAACATTGTAAATAAAGTGATCGATGATTGACATAATAAATTAAAATCAAATGGGTAACACATTGTAAATTGGATTGTAGAAAAAATTATTTGCAAATCATCTCCTTTAATTCAAATGGGAAATCATATTCCTTTAATTTCAAATGGGAAATCATATTCCTTTAATTTCACCCGATGATCATTTCTGCTCACCATATGATAACTTAGCATTGTAACTTAACTAATAATGACTTTTCATTATCAAAAAGGACGTTGCGCCTAAATAGCCGATGACAAACATAATAAACTCATAATGACTTTTCATTACTAAAACAATGAAATAACAAACTAATAAAACAATCGAGGATAAACATAAATAACTAATAATGACTTCTCATTACAAAAACAATGAAACATTAATGAACTAGAAATAAACTGATAAAGTGTTCACCGTAATAATTTAGCATTGTACTTTAAACTAATACTGACTTTTCATAAATAAAAAATGACGAACTAATATTAAACTAATAAAATAATCGATGATAAACATAATAACTAAAATGACTACAGGAAACTGCCGAGAAACAAATGTAAATAAATCTGGCTAATTCGCAAGTCAAAACCATCACCCAAATAAGTTCCACTTCTCCCAACAGAATCGCACCAACTTCATCACCCCCCACTTTATTTATTTAAATCCCTGCAATATTAATGCTGCTTTCCAGTAGGGCTAACAATGCCGAGTAAATAAAAACACAGTCGTTAGCATAAAACGAGGAAGGGTAACCTCATGCTATAGCCCTTAACTACCGGGACTGTCGTCGTGGCTTGCTAAGGTTAGCTGGAGGGAGCTATAAAGATTGGTAAAGATTGAAAGTAGGTACAATAATCTCTTTAAAACATGGGTAAGCAGCGGTATTATCTGCTTCCACAGACCTCTGTCATTCCATTTTAAAAATGGTCACTCAGCCTGCACAAGAAACATCCACGCGCTCGCAGAGAATTAACACAAAAACTCAGTGAATAGAGGGTCGGGAACCGCATGGGTATCCTCCTCCAAATCACCTAGAGATACACCCCATAATGCAAAGCTTAGCAACAAAAACGCAGCGGGAGAAACCAAGACGCAGAGAACAAAAACGAAAATGCAGAGACACGAGAATCAATGATTTGCAGAGTTAAAGACCATTAACAAAAATGAATCAGACAGAAACAGGCTCGCTGGTGAATAATAATTGCACAGATAAATTTTGTGAGATGAGTGATGAAGACGCAAGGAAAAGAGAATGATCAGAAATTTTGACCAGGTGTAAATTCGCCCTTAGACTCAACACAGGTATAACATCGCCCCAAAAATTTCGCCCGGAAAAAGAACGCTGACACTAATCAAAAAAAAATTCTTGTCAATAAAGCATGGAGGAATTAAATCACGACGCCATCCAGATTGCAGATCGGGTGATAAACATTTTCCTTTAATTAAAATTTTCTTTGATAATGTTCCCTATAAATAAAAAAAAATTCTGTGATAAAAGTTTTCATTTAAATAAAATTTTCTTTCCTTCAATTTATGTCGAATTAACTCTACAGAAATAAGGGTTCCATCAGTATATAATAGCATAACCAGACGGTCGACAACCAACAACGACTGGCAGACTAAACTAGGATACCCCTCGATTAACTGGTTCGAGGAATGCATAGGGTAATAAGACACTCAACGCAACACGAGATTCGTCCATGTAGAAGAAAAGGGGAGGAACAGTTGGGTACTAGTAACTGTTGGCAGCAATAACAGGATTGAAGTAAATGGGTAAGCCCCCCCGGAGGAATTGCCCAACGAAAATCAGAAATACAAAATTATGATCCAAGGCCATTACCTTATCACGGGAGGAATTCGAACCCTTTTTGTTAAAATAAGGGTAACCAGTAATCTATTACAGCAGGAAATCGACACTGGCATTTAGTGGGGAATTCGTCAGTTTAAAGTTTTCCTTTTCTTTACAGGTCACTAAAATGTAGGCAGAAAGTCGATAATGCTATCAATTGTCGGAGTGCCAACAAAAACAGACAGACGCACTATTCAATCCCCCTTTTTTTGTGTTTTCTAAAATTGATCTGATTACAGTGAGCAAAAGGATATAAAATACTGCATGTAAAATTCTGCTAACACTCCTTCCATTAGATATGATTTATAGTAGTTAAGCCCTCCTCCATTGCAACATTAGTAGACTATTTTTATCCACAAGCATAAAACTAGCGGAGGAAACCCTTTTCATCTATTACATTTTTCATATAATTACTGAAGCAGAAGTGATAAAAATAGTCAATCCAACAAGAACTGAGCACCAAATAAAGTTAAATAGTTTCTACTCTATACACATGCCAATCTAAGTCATCAATCCTACACATTCTAGCATTCATCAAGTAGCGTACCGTGGCCTGCTCGCCTGCCCGAGTGTTGTCCGCGCTTTGTGCTGCACTCCGTGCCGCTCCCGCTTGACGACCGTAGAGACCTCACCGGTACCTCCCAGCCAATCGCTAGGGGTACTCTGCTTCCCCCTTAGCCCCCCGAGCCGCAAAGGGGCCACACACAGTCCAGATAGTATATCTAGCTTCCCATCTCACCTCCACGACTAAGCTACCACTCTAATCTGAGCTGAGAACAACCCAACTCCTCATAAGCAATCAGTCAAGCCACAATCCAGCAGCGTAACGTTACGCTAACCGTTCATCCCCATCTTCCTCATCTTCCCCTTCTTTTATAGAAATTTGAGACCCACCTACTTTCCCTAAATCACTATTAATTTAAATTTTAATGACAATCCTCTAAAAATTAACTGTCGTTCAAGTGTCACTCATCCCCCACGTTTCTCCAAATTATTTTCTTTAAAAAAAATTAAAAGACTCATTTCCCTTACCCACCTAGAGTCGCTCCTAAAATTACTCCTAGGTGTTCCTAGATCCCCTTACATGCTTTTAATAACTTTCCCTAAAATGAAGTTGCTAAATTTAGTTCATTTTAGAAAGTCCTTAATTGCTGATTCCTTTTTGCTTTTTACCCTATATCCCCTACTTTCCTTTATTATGTTTCCTTTATTACAAGTTTCCCTATTACTATTATTTATTCCTTCCCCCCCCCCTTTTTTTTTAAAACCAAAAGATAAATGCGCTAATTAATCTTTTCATTTTATTTTTAAAATCATAACTTTTATACTCCCACACTTTAAATAATTTTTATTTCTTCTTTATAATTTAAAAACCATGGGTTTCAATTAATTTATCTCCCTCATTACTTTACCCCCCCTTAATCTAAGAAGACTTTAACTATTACTTAGGAGGGTTTTCGTTTGCGTCCTTATGTTTATTTCTGTAGGGTCTTTTTCTTAAGGCTTAACAAAATTTTATCTTAGAGATGTTTTAAATTTAGGTTTAGATTTGAACTGGGCGACAATTGATTAGGGGATTCATTTCAAGAATTTCTTAAGGCGTTAAGGTCTTAGGGTCAACTAGGCTTGTCTCATCATCATCTTCAATGCGACGTGCCCTTCAGGACGCACTACGTGCTCCAAGGGTGCCACTCGCCTCGTTCGTTTCTATTGCACGACGTGCCCTTCAGGATGCACAACGTGCTCCAAGGGTGCCACTCGCCAAATTCTGTTTCTTTTGCGCGACGTTCCCTTCAGGATGCACCACGTGCTCTAAGGGTGCCACTCGCCGACTTGACTGATTGGTAGACATCTATAACCCCTGGAGTCAACACTCCGCCAGGTGAACTTGTGGGAGACTAAGGGCTCTAAGGAATAAGGCGCCCCTTAGAATCATCATGAGAAACTGTCGCAGTCCGCCCTCACGACATCGTGGATCCTCTTGAACTAGGTAATCGTTAACCTACAGTTCGAGCCACGGCGGGAGTGCTAGTAGGCTGTGGCAGGGCTGCTGTCCACACCTCTTCCTCAACCTCTCTGGAAGTCATGTGTGGCCCCTTTACTCCATATGTGAGTCTGGTCGGGAAGCTATCGTCAGCCTGCATCATCACCCATCGTGTCAGAATATGTCAACAACATATCATAAAATCAATATCATATCATTAGAACAAAGCAATATCACAGTAAATAAATCAACCCAAATAGCACACTCCCTGACTCAATCCGGAGTCCAAGGGGGTTCCACCGATGCCTCTGCATCCTCAAGGTCCGAAACCCTGCACACTCAATGAAACTGAGTCAGCAGCACCTATCTACATCAAAGTAGTAAAAACATCATGTCATCTATCTTAACGCATCATAATCAAGGATAAATGTTTTATCATCATAAAAATCCAGATCACTTGCGATCAAGTGTCCTCAAAAAATAAGTTTTGTAAGTGCGCCAGAGCAGGATGTTACACTTTGTCCTCATAGTTCAAAATCTCCCCAACACTCCCCATGTTCACCCATACCATTTTCCATGAAATACCAATAATGGAAATAATTCCCTAGCTAATCATCACGGCTTGGTCACATTGGTTATGTCTCCTTTTCAAGAAATTGTGGAATGTGATGTTACTCCCATTGGCTTGTTTTTATCTCATATTTGGTTTTTTTTCACTAATCAAGTCACAAAGCCATCTACGATGTAGCTATAAGTCAGTATAATTTGTTCCATGGTGAAAATGGACTCACACATTTAAACTTGCTATTGATGTAGTCTCATAGCTTATAACTAGTCGTGTAATGGTTAAGAAGGTATTTCACAAGAAATTCCTCCATTTAGGTGTGGTGCATCTGATCAAACCAGATACTACAATACAATAGTTCCTTACATCCCTATAGAATCTAAAACATAACTATTAGGATGTTCTTGACAAGGCTTAAGGTTTTCCCTTGCAATGAAAGACTAAGCATACTACTTATTTAATTCCTAATGAGTCACTACCTAATGCAGCCAATGACAAGTTATAATTTGCTAAATTAGCATCACATT
>ML804249.1:122512-134397 GCA_009831015.1 Picea engelmannii | reverse complement strand
TGAGCAAGGGAGGGAGTTGTAGATGAGGTTATCCACGATGTGAAGTTCAAGGGAAAGAAGGATGATGAACAAGGGTAGAGGAGACGGGAAAGATGGGAGGACAGAACACAACATGCTTGAGCACAGGGGGACAGTCTAGTGGTGGATATGAACCTGTTTCAACTGGCTATGCTCCTGGTGGTGGAAGTGATAGAATAGGAAAATGAAAGCAGTACCAATTTCCAAAGTTTAATAAGCATCAGGGACAAAGTAAGTAGTGAAGGAGGTAGATGCAGTTCGAAATTCATTACCAGATACAGAGCCTGTTCCGGTGGATTTCGTGAATGAAATCATTTTACCATATTCTTATTATTTACGCAATTATTGGTGCTCATTATGAGCTCATTGAGTTACAAAGTCGGTTTATAATATAATGTAGTTGGAGATTCAATTTACCAAGTTTACTCTGAAGTAGAACCAGCATCGGAACCACCCTACTACAGGGATTCAAAAGTCGGCGAAGGTATGGATGTCCGATACCTGGATGTAAGATTAAGATATTAGGGTATAGGCCTATACGATCTGTGCTTAGGATTTGATGGAGTATTATTTCTATGCGTGATTATGTATGGGCTAAGCCCCGGAAGGATCCTTACAAGCATAGGGTTAATGGCGAATTCAAGGATGTGTCCATCTATTCCTGAATTATCCAAATTCAAATATAAAATATGTGAACACTCACTAATGCCTATACGGGTAGACTAGCTAGCTGGGAAAATAAGTTGGTACCGTCTCAGTTGGCTGACTATCTGAGTGTCTTTCCTCCCATTAATGCCCAATAAGAGCGGCTATTCGCGTGTATTAGTAGCAATTCACCGGAAGACCATTGGATTAGGCATAAATCGCATAATCGTTAGATTCCTAACATAACTTCTTACCATAGCTGTGCAGATAGAAGTTGTAACTGTGGAGTTTAAGGTAGAGGTAAAGGTAATGACCATGATATCAATTATCATGGTCCCTCTTAGGCGTGGGCATCGAATTTAAGTCCTTAAAGTACCCATAATAGCAGGTATACTTCGTTGGATTGCCCCTCTGTGTCTCATAGCCCTGGAAAAGTTTAGAGTCTGTGGGTAGGGACGGTGTACAAGTCTCAATCCCAATAGTAAGTTAATATGATCTATAAATAGTAATGTAGGTAATCATTCCTATAGTAGACATAATGCAAATACTAGTAGCAATCAGAATAGTAATAGTACTGATAATCTATAATGTGTTAGTAGGGCCTTTCCCTGTGAGTGTAGAGATTAGCCTTGTTCCCGCTGAATCCTCCCTTTTAAAGGTGATAATTCCTATAGTACCCAGTACATCTAAACTGAGTTTTTGCTCGAAACTAGTATAATTGCACAAAATCCTCATCCATCTATCAATATCCAATAAAAATGTAATAATAGGTTTGATGCCAACCGAATACAACCTAATATACTAAATTAATGCTCAGCTCGATATGTGATTAGTTCCTTAAGAGCCAATGAAGGAAGGAAAAAGCGATGCTTGCACTGACTTGTTTCTCTCTACACTATAAAGAGTAGTAAGAGAAAACCCATGAATGGAGATACCACTTGGACGTACTAGCTATAGTAGATCGGGGAATGAAGTTGGAAAACACCCATACCCAATGCACCCACAACATTATGTATCGGGGATCTCCAGTACAAGGGTTAAGCTCATATTTGATCCTTATAGAGATAGAGTAATGCTTTAATAGATTTGAATGGAGTAGAATGAAATGGACCATTTTAGGTTGATTACACTAACATTCAGTTTCGATCTCTCGAATTTGATCCTTGCTCCGATAGAGGTAAATTAGGGGGGGAGACCTAGGAATCAGAGAACTTACAAATACTGAGCCGGGTAGATCGGGGAATGAAATTGGAAAACACCATGTGGACTCAATGCATTTGATTGTTATTTATCGAATAATTCCATTCTATAAGGTTAGCCAATTGCTCACCTCTTGCTGGGTGTAAGAAGCATTCTTGTTAGCTTCGGGTGATTTGGTGAAATTCCAACCACTATGAATGCAATAGCTCGCAAAGAGGTACTAAGACCGATAGACCAGGGGAATAAGATTGGCATAATGCCTATAGTAGACCCAATGCATTTGGGATTTTCCCCCGTAGCAGTTTCTAGTTCAAGGTGGTTGGTATCCATAATCAAACACCGATAGCTTATCATTCATCAATAGCTTAGGATTCAGTAATCAATCTCCTGTCTTCGGGGTTAATAGTATCTATTGGTGCCTTGCTTTAAGGCTGAGATGGACAAGATTTGAACTTGAAACTCTTAGACACTTCATTGAGTAGTGCACTAAGCCGATTACCTAGTTTATCGTAGAATCTCTTGATAATATAGTTGCTTATCCAATAAGGACATCTGCAAGATCAAACTATATCCAAGGGATAGGGTTTGACTGATACTTACATTCTTAATGGAAAAGGGAGGGACATCAAGAGTCCTTGGGAAGTTGACAGGCAAAGAAGCTAAGAAAGTCGACATATAGTAGTCAAGGGCAGGGGGAAAGTACATCAATTGCTTACTCAGAATCAATATTTTTCTCCCGATCTGATAATTTGATTGTCAATCCTCTACCTTATATAGGGAATCTATCCCTCGAGAATCAGGGAGCCTTGCGGCTAGAGCTGAGTCATCAAGGTAACGAGATCTTGTATCAAGTGTGGACTTAGTGGGAAGACCTATAGAAAAATCCTCTAAGATGTGCTTCCAGTCGTAGGAATTCTCTGGGAACCCCTGTGTTACGAAAAATGTCATCTTGGTGGATTCCATAGGTCTTTTCCCCCGATCGATTAAGGATGTTGAATCTGTTAAATCAGTCACAAAATCGTGAGAGTCTTACTACCTTGTTGCAAGTGCAATAAAAAGAAAGTTCATAAATGGCAGTAGCTAAATTCGAGGAGCTGTCCGAAAAGCCTCTAAGCCATGCGTGTAAGTAGGATAAATTCTTAGGTTTTCCCTTGTGTCTCACAAAAACCTTGAAATGGGAGGTGGATTATGAAGGTTATTTCTTACCGTCAATGAGGGGTGTAGTAGGGGGTTTAGAGGTTTAGTAAGGTCTATAGTAAGGTAGTGATATTGGGTATGTACCCTACAATAGGGAGGCTAGTACAAAAGCTTCTCTTGATGTATGATTGGGTTGAGAAGGATCCTTTTTGTACTTCCTGTAATCCTTGAAAGTGCATGATATCTTGTTGCTCTGAATCCCGATCATTTCCCTACTATGGCTCCCGACAGTATCTTAGTGGAAGTTAAAGGTTGGGATTTTTTCCCATAATGTAACTATCCTCCTATGATTTGCGTGTAAGGCACCCTTGGTCAATTTGAGATGAAAATTGGCATATCTACTATTATATGATGCATGTGATCGATGGATGTTGATTAACTTGATTTGACCTATTGGTATGCACAATAGATAAAGTAACTGGTGTGGCCATCTGAATTGATAGTTCGTGTGGAGGTTTTTGTGCCGCATAAACCCGTGCTTGTGCTCCCATTGTGAAGAATGCATCATATAATAAGAGAAACACATGGAGTTCTATTGTATCTCCACGATGAACTAATTGCACATTGCCCACTCATTTTCCGCATTACGCAAATGTGGGAAAATTGTTGAATCAATATTCATAATCCACTACCAAAGGAGGCACAAGACCCCGATCAGTAAGTAGGTAGATTTACTCTTCTGTCCGAGGAGGAGAAACCTCGATCAACAGAAATCTTGATTCACTAGTCAAAGGAAAGGTAGTTGCCCAGACTAGTAGTCATCAATTGATTTACCACCTGGACCCGAACAACATCATAGAGCTGACCATAGTCGATCCTTCCTCTATGGTAGTATATATCAGTGGCCATTTGGTCGATACAAATTATTCTATGGCTAGAGAAGGGACTAGAAAATGAACCCATGTAAGTCTCCTCGCCTCGATAAAGGATATTTTTAAGCCCTGATGAACAAAGGAATCTGCACTCGACACTTCTTTTTCTTCTCTAGCAAAAATGGGAATGGAAGTCTACAGAAATGCCTTAACCTATCTATTTTATCTGGCCCCACTATTATAAAATGAGTGGACCAACCCAAGCGGATAAAAGTGGGTGGGTGCGAGAGAGAACGTTGAACTAGCGATATATGCTCGTTGAATGAGATTCGATGGATTTCATAGTTCCCCGATTTATTTGATTTGATCCCTAGTTTGTGTAGCTCTCTCTATAGTAGACAAAACAATTTCAATTTATTGCCCTCTGTGAGATGAGATTTTAAGACTACTCACTTACTTTTACTATTTTATTCTCTCAATCTCTTTTTTTACTTACTATATTTATTACCCTCAAATCTCTTCCCTTACTTACTTACGAGCATGCCAGGCTCAGTAAGATAGGCATCCCATCTACTTAAGATGAGATCTCTCAGGGGGTACCACCTACCTAACTAACTCAGTGAGCCCTTGAATAAAGGGTACCCATCTAGTCCACCTAAGAATCATAATTAATAGGAGAGTCATGGTACCCGTCCCACCTACCCAGTAAGTCTAGGTTCCCATCCCACCTCAATGCCTTTCTCTCAAGTATGTCTGGTAGGTCAGTTAAGGTAGGAATCCATCCTGGGCCTTTGTAGCTAATTGCAGATTCTTCTCTTCTTTGGGCAAAAATCCAAGAAACTTCCTGAAGTGAGCGGGTTGAGTGAGGTTGGAGCGAGCCATGAGGCAACGTAGCAGAGTGATAACAATGATATCCTCAAGGGGGTTCTCGAAGGGTGGCGGGTGGTTATTCGAGAAGGTAGAGTACTATTGATTGATTGAATCCAGTTTCTTATCTCAGCATCGACAAGTGTGAGGGAATCGGATTGGAAACAAACACAATCCTCCTTCCTGAATTTCCTAATGGGTTCATTAGAGGAGAGACAACCTAAAGAAAGAAAAGCAGGAGAACACTTTACCCTATTGTCCCTCTCGCCTGGCCAATCTTCTTTATTCAAGGCTTCCTTAGGGAGACCCTTTCACCGCTTCGACGATCCTTACTAGTGCTTAGCCCTTTCGTCATTGCATATGGAGGAATCTAGTTAAGGAGTCCCCTAACCTACCAAAATCGAACCGCATTCAATTCTGAATGAGAAAGTTTAAACTGATTCCTTGCCCTCCTTGTCTTTTCGCTTTCAACCGCCCGCCTAGTCTTTATAATATATTATTCTAGTTCCTCCTTCTCTTCAGGGGAAAGATCCCAGCTGTGGATCCCCAATAAAGCCTTGTGCATGCATAGATAAAAAAAAGGGGGAGCTATTTATATCTCCTTGGCCAAGAAAGTGAGTCTTTAGATGATAGGCTCTTAATCTACGTTCTATGGAGTTGTGTTTGTCTTTATGCTATATATCATTTGATTGATTTTGGTCCTGAAAGGTCCTAAAAGGTCGCTCTGCAAGACTCCTGTTCCATGCAGAGGGGAGTTAAAGGTATTGTCTGAGCTCTGAGAAGGTAAGGGCCTGAGAGGTCAACCCTTCATTCACTCCCAGGGAAAGTCCTGACTTACTGAAAGGTAAACCTATCCTAGGTCCTGGCCCTTTATTTCTTCCCCTCAAGGACTTCCTTGGACTTCCTTGGACGTCCCTAGATCCTGTATTTTTTAAGACTTTCCTGGGAAATCTAATGACCTCATTGGACCTCCCTGGACTTGATCTATTTTTCTTACTATTAAAAATAGCCAATAGTACAATGACCCGGATCACTTGCATGCAAGTGTCGTCAAAGACTAAGTTTGCTCAATGTGTGCAAGAGTGGGATGTTACAGATTGAACAAATGATTTACACCACTGTTGTTGGTTAGTAACATAAATTTTCTTCCCATTAAATAATGCTGCCACATTTTTACGGCATGAATCACAACTTTTAATTCTAAATTGTGAGTCACATAGTTTCGTTCATGTTCTTTCAATTTACGTGATTCATAACAGATGATGTGTCCATCTTGTGTTAGCCCACCTCCTAATCCCTCTTTAATATCATCTACACAAAATATAAAATCTTTATATGGATCTGCTACTTTTAGGATATGTGACGTAGTTAACAATCATTTTAAATTATAAAATTTGTCTTGACATTTTTGTGACCAATTAAATTTTATCCCGTTTTTTTGTAGTGATGTAATCGGATACGCAATTCTATAAAATCCTTCGATAAACCTCTGGTAATAAATGATACTCCCCATAAATGACATTATGTCTACTATCTCTTTAGGAATAGGCCATTCCATAATGGCTTTAATCTTTTCCGAGTCCACTACAATACCATCTTCTAATATTACATGCCCTAAATATTGTATCTTTCTTTGGTAGAAATTACACTTATCAAACTTAGCATATAATTTATTTTCTCTTAATGTCTATAGTACTAATTTTAAATTATCTTCATGTTCTTCTTCAATTTTTGAATAAACTAAAATAGCATCGATAAAAAACGACACAAATTTATCCAAATATTGGTTGAATATACTATTCAACAAGCACATAAAGTTTTTTGGTGCATTAGTAAGTCCAAACCGAATCACTACAAATTCATAGTGTCCATAACATGCTCTAAATGTTGTTTTTTTAACATCTTCGTCCTGTATCCTCACTCGGTGATAACCAAACCTCAAATCTATCTTAGAGAATATCCTTTCTCCTCCAACCTGTTCAAAGAGATCATTAATTATAGGTAAAGGATACTTATTCCTAATCATCATTTTATTCAGTTGACGATAATCAATACATTGTCTCAAAGTTCCATCTTTCTTTTTAACAAACAAAATTGGTGCTCTCCTAGGTGAAACACTTGATCTGATATACTCAGTATCTAACAATTCTTGTAATTGAATTTTTCAGTTATTTTAATTTGGTTACACTCATTCTATAAGGTTCCTTGGACACTCGGGTAGATCCAGGTAGTAGATTAATAGAGAAATCTATCTTTCTCCTTGGATGTAGTTCCAATATTTTTTCTACGAATACATCTCTAAACCCATGGAGGACTGCAACGTCTTCTAAACTTGGTTTGATTCCCACCCCAGGAGATTAGTTACTTGAACAAAATATACTTGGAAACCCTTATTAATACATTTCCTAAATTGCATTGCTGATATTTTCCTAACAGAATCTGGTTTTCTGATTCCTTGTACTATTATGACTGTATTATTTTCATATTTATACACAAATGAATTTTTGTAACAATTTAATATCATTTTATTTTTTTCTAACCAGTCCATTCTGATAATTATATCGCAAGACCCCAAAAGTAATACATTCATATTTAACTTTCTACTCTAACCATTTATACTGAGTTCACAATCAGAAGTAAAATGTGTTACCTTTCTTTTGGTCCCCGTTGCTAACTGTACTAACCAATGTTTAGCATGTTTTACCTTATTTAACTTGTTCGATTCTACTAAAGCTGGAGTAATATAACTCAAACTAGCTCTTGGGTCAATTAATATAGAAACATTGTTGAAAATAATTTTACCTTCAACTTCCACAATAGTGGATTAACGATCTTCATGTTTTCCACCTAGAGATGCATTGATATTATGCATGCTTCTGCCAATGTATCCAATTATCGAATCCTCTTGAATATTATGGACTAAAGTTCTTGTTGATGGGTTTAAGAATGGACAATTTCTCCACAGGTGGGGTTCTCCACACTCCCAACATTTCAATGGTTCTCTGGGGTTGTCCCCTACCTTCTTGAATGTCAGATTAACTAGTTTATTCCCCCCTTGAGTATTTTGTGTGTTAGATTGATAGTCCTTCCTTTGAAAACCCTTTTCCATGTTCCGGAAAGGGGTTGGTTGGAAGCCTTTCTTACACTGATTCATTATATCCTATTTCTCATCTCTCTATTCCTTGGGAATTTCAAATCTATGTTTGTATTGATCATAACACATTCAAGCCTTTCTAAATACTTCATTTAAAGACTTAGGATTATCAAATTCAATCCTTTCCTTGTAAGAGTGTGTTAGACAACTTAAGAACCATTTTATCTTTACAGTATCTTCTTTGATGTACGGTACAAACCTCAATAGATCTAGGAATTTATTTATTAGATCATCCATAGCTATTTTTCCTAGTCGCAGTTCATAAAATTTCTTATTTTTTATTTTGTAATAACTTTCAGATAAGTACTGCTTCTTGAAATATTTTTTGAATTCTGACCATTCCATTCAGTTTTCTTTCAATCCCTTTACTAATTCCAGGTCTTGCAACCAGATGATAGCTTTTCCTTTTAAGTTATAAATGGTCATTCCAACCCTCATATTACTAGAGTAATTATAAATCTGAAAGTATTTCTTAATGTCTAACAACCATGCTTCATCTTCCTCACCATTCTTAGATTCTCCATTGAAGGTGGAGGGTTTTAACTTTTTGAACTCACCTTCTAGGTGCTACACTTGTTTTCTTTTCCTTCCTATAGATGCTTTATTTCCTGTCATGTGTGTGTCTTCAGAAGAAAATTCATCTTTTTATTTTTCACAATTAGAGTTCTTAGAGGAATTTTTGTTGAACTCTTCTTCTCTTTCATTGTCTTTTGGACTCCTCTTTGTTACTATACTGTGTATTGGCATTACATTTATTTCAAGCTTGTCTTCCTATGATCTCTTCAAATTTTCATTATCTGCTTTAAATACTTTCAATTCCATGATAAGGTTCCTCATCATTTCCAAGACTTGGGTGGCTAAAGTTCCTTCATCGTTATGTTCCAGGTCTCTAGGAAGTTCTTGATTTTTATTCCCCTCAGTTTTGTTTCCTTCTTCATTATGTGTTGACATTTTCACAATAGACAATTTTTTTTGTTTGTAATAGTAAATATGTTCATTAAATTTTTCCTTCAAAAAGAAAATACAATTCTAGTGCTACCCTGAGGTCCAAGCGTTGTAACCTACAACTCTGATACCATATGTAATGTACCCCAAATTTCATTAAAATAAAAAAATAAAAAAATTGTCAGGAAAAACTAAAGTCTATTAATCATCAAAATTGTTTGTGACAGAAGAAGGAAATCCATTATATATCTTATTCCACGATTTTATACACACAACAATTTTACTCCACTGGATTTTCCCTCCTAAAGATCTGAATTAGATTTAAACCCAACCTATCTCCTACTATTATATTTCATCATAGAGTTGTTACTATATTAGAGTCATACATTTATTTTCATTGACGAATTAGTGGCTTGGACTGTCAAATTCCATAGCATAAGTGCTAGGGTTACATCTAACCATGCTATCCAAATTACAATAAAAAATCAAATATGTTATAAAACATGTAAGCGATATAATCCATAACAACAAGATTTAAAACACTAACGAACATAATGTTGAACTAGGAGACATAACTATGCAAGTCAAAAATATATGCGTTAGGGTTTATAACAACCCATAAGAACATGCCACCTTACCATAGTGTAAATAACTATATTTAATCAAGGTAAATGCGATGTGCATACATTAATAAACTTGTAACCCTACACATATACTAACATTACCCAACCAATCCAATGATTACACATATACAACATATCATTTAAGTGGATTTGTAAATCATATTTGAGGTGGATGCCAGGTTGGTCTGAACCTAGGATGTCATAACTGTAGGAATTTATGCTAGGGAGCTGCATTAATGGTGATATACCTACCATTAATCTCCAAGAATGAAACTACACAAAACTGCCCACTATGTGATTGCCACTTCAGTTGGTTTCACATGGAAAGGTATGGGCTGGCATACCCTTCACTCTTCTCCACTACTGAGGAGCACGAGGTGCCATTACACCCATCGTAGTTGTTCTGTGGGTATCCTTTTCACTTTTTTACTCTGTGGTTTACTCCCCGTGACCGGTAGTAGTGTTTGACTCTATGGAGAGTGGTAGCATTGGTGCTCTGGTAGGGTTCCCCATAGGGACAGTAAGTAACTATTCTAAATCATGCATTCTTTTTTCAATTTATTCTTTATGAAAATGTTCTCTATGCAATGTATTATTTATGCGAAAAATTTCTCTGTGAAATGTATTCCTTATGCCAAAAATGTTCTATGTCAAGTGCAACGCATTCTCTGAATAATGCCTTCTCTGTCTGGTGTAATAATATATCTGTGAGGTTCAATGTCACATTATTTATGCTTTTTTTGTGTTTTTAGAGTTGATATCGTATGAAAAAATGGACCTCTGTATGTGTTTCGTTCCAGGATCCACCACATTAAAGATTTGATTTGTGAGTTTGGTTAACCCTTTAAGTTTATCACTCGGGTTTGATGGGGTTATTATGTTTCTTCTCTGTTGGATATCAATCTTCAAACCCTTAATCCTTCAAGGCTCCTTCTTAGTCCACCTGTGGTCAGAATCATCATTTTCAAAGGCTAAACCCTATGCAACATTCTCGTCTGTTTTCAATCTATACATAGGTTGTTACACCCACGACCCTTGCTTGGAGGTTACTATGTAGGAAAATAACTACTATTTTTAGAGGCCTATTGAGCAGAACCTGCATAGTAGTCATGGTCAAATAGTCTTATAATTGCATTCCGCTGCTCAACCATAATCTTCGAAGCTTCATGCACTTAAAGGATTTGTTACAGATTTTGATTAATTTAAACTCTGTATGTAAAATTCATAATGGTACTCTGTATCTTTATATGGCATGGTTAAAATCCCTTGTTCATTGAAAATAGTAGCAATGCTTCTTTGTATGTATTCACTGGTTATAGAATATCTCCATCAAGAAGAAATTGTGCTCTGTCTTTGTTAAAACACCCACAATCATTCGACAGTGCCCTCCATTGTTTTCTATTGTTTAAATCCTTCTACATAAAATTAGGGAATTCTCTCCTTTGACAACTGTTGTTTTAAAAGACAAGGTATTCTTATTTTATTACAGACTATAACTGATACTTGCATCCATTTCCACATCACCTGGTGCAATTTGAGGCAAGACAATTCACAGGGTTTTGAATATGCTTTTCATAAATAAAATTTAACTTGCGTACTATATTATTACCCAGATCGCATCCTTGCATCTCTGTAATTATTTATTAATTTCATTCTTTCTTGCCGCAAGTATCATCCTTGTCGAAAGATCCATCTATGTATTATGAAAGATAATTTATGTTTTAATTATTATCCTCTCCACAATATTATTTTGGCCCTCCATATGGGGTTTGGAAATTTCTTCGAAGTAATACTCGCAAAATTATTAAAACCCTTCTCTTGATTATAATCTATATTTCTTTTGTATAATTTTTCTCTGTATTTTATAAGCTACAAGATATCAAAGATACATAACTTAATTAGAAGTTTGTTTTATTCTTATTACCTTCGTAAGTAAATTAATTTCACATGTATGTGAACTGATGATGGGTCCCTTTGTCTTGCGAGGGAACCCATTAGATGAATTACACACCCACTCCCCTTCTGTGGTCTTGGGTCAACTGTTTCGCAAGGCAACAAAGATACTCTAATATGCAATCGGGATCCAAGATAAGTATACTTTGAATTTTCTTGTTTATCTCATTCTTTAATGGTTTGCACATTAGTAAGTTACTAGCACTTTCATATGGGTATTTTGTAGGTTGGGAGAAAAGACAATGCACTTGGTGAAGTAAGAATTTGCTTCACAAAACTAATTCAGGTTCCATATATCTTCCACCAGTCCATGCACACACTCACAAAATTTTTTATGGAGTCTTTTAAATCTCCATTTAGACTAGCTATGGAGTTCTTGGGTCTATGGAAAACCAAAACTGTAAAATGTTGGTCAACGACCTATTGTATGTAATATATATATATATATATATATATATATATATATATATA
>ML804249.1:104764-115799 GCA_009831015.1 Picea engelmannii | reverse complement strand
CTTCGTCGGTTAGTTACTAGCTGAAAATCATCTTCTTTGACTGGTCCCGGCTCCTCAGAGATTTTGGGGCAGCTTTTTGCGAAGTGACCGTAAGCATGGCACCGGAGGCACTTAAAAGGAATCTGCTCGTAGTCCAGCTCTTGCATGTGGTACCATTCCCCCAGGGAGAGCTTAATGGCGTCCGAAAGTCCTTTTTCAAGATTTACCTCAACACAAATACGTGCGCAGGTGAACTGTTCCCCCTTTGGCTCCGCCCTGTCCAGGAAACGCCCAAGCTTGTTTCCAATGTCCTCCAGTGAGCTTATCCCCCAGAGATGCAATGGAAGATGTGGCAGCCTAACCCAAACAGGGGCTGCTGTGATCTCGGCTTCGGGGTTAAAGTCAAGGGTCCAGGGGGCTAAGAACAGCCCCTTCGACCCCATGAAATAGGGACCAGATCTGAAAACTAAATCACGATCCACTTTCCTCGTGAAGCTGAAGGAAAAAAAAACCTTACCTACTACATATAGAGTAATGTTTCCCTGTATCAGTGTCTTCCAACGATCTTCCATCCATGCCTCTACTATTTTGGGGCTTGGCCATAACCCCGTAAACTTTCCGATGAGGGCATTTTCTGCTAGAAGGAGGGAAAGCTTGCAGGGATCCTCTGGATCTAGCTCCAGAGAGGGGATCTCCTCCGTCTTCTTAACAAACTTAGACTTGAGATAAGGCTTGGGTTTAGGTCCTGCTGAGCGGACTAACGTTTTGAAAGCTTCCAAAGGGTCTTTTTCCATCTCGGCAATCGGAATTGGGGCCATCGTAGAAGGCGGCGGCCACCAACAAGCAACAAAATTGTTTGTATTCAGAGTTCGCGCCCTTGCACTCAATCCAGTCGCATGCCACGCTTTGATCCACGGCCCTGTAAACCCTGGTCACTGCTTGACGCGTCCCTGCAAACAAAACGCATGCAAACGCTCAAGCTGAAACACCAATCCGCTGCCGGACCAGACTGCCAAAGCGTGTGCAAGAGACACAGGCGAATCGGAGGCTGGCGGATCCTGGGCTCGGCTGCTGCTCGCGTCCTTGCACTCGGATACCAGAGCGAGGCGGCTAGGGTTTGGGCCCTAGCCGCGGTGACTCTTCTCGCCTCATCTTCCCGATTTTCGGATCTTTTTGTCACATGTTTAATCATGAATATTAGTATAATTATTATTTCCTTTTTTCATATATATATATATATATATATATATATATTGTTTCCACAAGTATCACTTAGGCCTAGATTTTATTTTCCTAGGTTGGGCAAAATTTTATTAAGGAAAAAGTTTTTTTTTATTATTTCTTATTACATTATTCATTCTAAGGCCATCTAGGTTTATTCAATTATTAGTTAACAACGCGACGTGCCCTTCAGGACGCACCAGGTGCTCCAAGGGTTCCACTGCCTCATTCTATTTCCCTTGTGCGGCATGCCCTTCAGGATGTACTACGTGCTCCAAGGGTGCCACTTGCCTCTTTCCATTTTTCTTACGCAATGTGCCCTTACAGACACACTACATGCTCCAAGGGTGCCACTCGCCTATTCACTGACTTGGTAGACATCAAAAACCCCTAGAGTCAATACTCCATCAGGTGATCTTGTGGGAGACTAAGGGCCTCTAAATAATAAGGCCCCTGCCTTATTGCATTCCCCTTAGAATCATCATGAGTGATTGTCGCAGTCGGCCCTCACAGCATCATGGATCTTCTCTAACTAGGTAATCGTTAACCTATAGTTCGATCCATGGGGAGAGTGCTAGTATGTGTAGAAATTTCGATACAAATTAATGTATTCCTGTGATTATCCTGATCTAACAAGTTTCACTATTGTTAAATACAGAATCACTTCTACTATTACTTTTGCGGAAGCAATTTAAACCACGATCACAACCACAATGCACAAAGTGAAATATCAATAACACACAACACAAAAGTTTTACCGGGAAAGCGTAAAGCTAAAAACCCACTATTATATATTATGTATATCATGAATCATGAAACAATATCATACAAAACACTAATCCAAGAGCTCTCAATACCATACAATCATCTCACCCTGTCATACACAAATTAGCAAATACATGCACCAATTTTCGTGTCTAGACAGCCTGCCTCCTCTGCACAAAATCTGCAATCTGAATTCTCACAATGAATCAAATGAATACAATTGCCTCGTTTGCACATGCTCATAAGCATATCCACTACATGTGTGAACAAATCACAACTGATATCCAAACTGTCCCTTTCACCTGTTACCTCAACTGGTGTCCATTGGAACTAACATGCATGTAGTTAACCGTGGCGAATCTTCAGTTGCATGCGATTTAACTGATTGTGAATTAATGAATAATTAATTCACTGAAATCACACTAATACAACTAAGATTAACTCACTTAACTACACTTATAATTCTGTTACAATTCCAAATCACTCAGTTATGAATGAGATAATAGATTAATATTTATTGTCTAATTTAATTAAGGGAAAACTAAATTAGACACATGTTTCTTGTTGACTTTTCAACAATATGCTGCGGTGGGGATTTTGTCCACACCTCTCCCTCAATGTCTCTAGTTATCATGCATGACCCATCTAATACACATGTAAGTCTGTTTGGCAAGCTGTCATCAGCCTGCATCATAAACGAATCATGTTAGAATAAAATCCATAATAATAGCATCTAATCAGATGCACATAGGTCATATATACAACAATCAAACCCCAATTGTCCACTCCCTGACTCGGTCCGGAGTCCAAGAGGTTTCATCAATGCCTCTGCATCCTCGAGGTCCAAAATTTTGCACACTCAGGAGAACCGAGTCAATAGCACCTATCTATAACAATACATCAAAATAACATGTCATCATATCCATAATGCCTCATAATCATGATCAAATGCCCAATAGTAATATAATCTAGATCACTTGCAAGAAAGTGTCCTCAAAGAATAAGTTCACTCAGTGCGTGTAAGAGTGGGATGTTACATAAACCCCCTCTTGGTATAAATTTCATCATGAAGTTTCACAGTATATAAATGCCAAAAAAAATGTATCACAGTGTCAAAATTCTATCTAGAAAACAAAAATGGAAACTGTTGGCTCATATCATATGCATCCTCCCAGGTCATTGAGTGCAGACTATACTTGTCCCACTGGACCTTGACCTATTCTACTATTCGACATAGTAGTTTTCGAATGCGATGATCTAGGATGCGGATCAGATTAGCCATGAGTTCCCCCTCATCCGATACCTGCAAGGAACTCATGTCAATAACATGTATAGGATCACCAATATAATGTCTCAAAACAGAAACATGAAAAACATTGTGCATGCACCTTAAAGAATCAGGCAAGGCTATTTGATAGGCCATGGGCCCCTTCCTCTCCACAATCTCAAAGGGTCCCATGAACCTAGGGGATATTTTAGCTCCCTTTCCAAAATTGATCGAACTCTTATGCAGTTTTACCCGCAAGAAGACTCGATCGCTAACTTCGTAACTATGGTCAACATGGTGCACGTCGGCATAACTCTTTTGCCAATCCTACGCTTCTTTGATCATTTGTCTTATTGTTTGCATTTTATCTTCCATTTCTTGGATCACTTCTAGTCCCACTAGGACCTTATCCTCAAGCCGATCCCAACTCAAAGGCATCCGACATGGTCACCCATAAAGGAACTCGAAAGGCGCAATCTTAATGGTGTCTTGGTAGCTGTTGTTATAAGTGAACTCTACCAGTGGAAAGAATTCTTCCCAACACTTTTGTTGGTCCATCACATACATGCCCAACATGTCTTCCAAGATTTGGTTTTTCCATTTGGTCTACTCGTCAGTCTCCGTGTGATACATAGTACTAAACTTAAGTTGGGCTCCCAAGGCCTCTTGGAAACTAGTCCAAAATTGTTCAGTAAACACCGATCCTCGATCAGATATAATCCTCTTAGCCACACCATGCAGCCTCACAATCTCATTGATGAAAACTCTAGCTATGTCAAGTGCCTGATACGTCATACACACCAAAATAAAATGAGCACTCTTCGTCGGAGTGTCGACTACCAAAAAAATTGAGTCGTGTCTCCTTGCCATCAGTGGAAATACAAAAATGAAATCCATCGAAATGAACTCCCATTTTGATTCTAGAATAGCGTGTGGTTGTAGTAATCCTGTTGGATGTTTATGTTCATCCTTTACCTACTGACATTCTAGACATATGGCCACATAGTTGACTATGTCTGCCTTCATTCCCTTTCAAAAGAATAAGGGTTTAAGGTTTTCCCTAATCTTCGTGACTCCCGGGTGAGCCATGTACACTACTCTGTGAGACTCATTTATGATCAAACTCCTCAATGCATCATTTAGTGGTACATGAATACACTTTTTAAAACTCAATAATCTATCATCATCAAACGTAAATCCTTCAAATCTTGGTACCATCATTGTGTTTGGTTCGATAAAATCCTTGACCTCTTTGTACCAGTGATCGTCACACTGTAAAGTTAAGATCTTTTCACGTAGATTTGTCTGAAGAGGCAACACCGAAAAGATGTGTGTTCTCTGACTCATTGCATCTGCCACTTGGTTCATTGTTCGCTTTATGTAAGTAATCTTGAAATCGTACTCGCCAAGTGATTCCGACCAACGTCGTTGTCGCACGTTTAGGTCGCTTTACGTAAAGATGTGTTGTAGTCCAGAGTGGTCCATCTTTAGTTCAAATTTGCGTCCAACAAGGTAGTGTCTCCAAACCTTCAAGGCATATAGAATGGCTAACAACTCCAAATAGTGTGTCACATAGTTCTCCTCATGCCTTCTCAGTTTCCCCAGGATGTAAGTGATCACTCGACTGTTTTTCATCAAGACTCCACCTAAGCCTTCCTTGGATGTGTCAGTGCATACCATGAAGTCAACGTCCATGTCGGGGAAATTTAGTATCGGTGTCGTTGTAAACATCTCCTCAAGCCTCCAGAATGCTTCCACGCATTTATGGGTCCAAACAAACTTTTTGTTCTTCTTCTGCAATTCCGTGATTAGATTCGCTATCATTGAAAATCCCTCGACAAATTGTCAATAGTATCCTGCTAAACCCATGAAGCTATGCACTTTTGGGACGTTCATCGACGCAAGAAATTCCATAATAGCCTCAACCTTTGCTAGATCCACGACGATGCCTTTGCTTGAGATGACACGCCCTAAGTAGTGAATCCTCGATTGATAAAACGAGCATTTGGACAATTTCCCATACAATTTGTGCTCTCGCAGGAACTGTAGTACCAAGCACAAGTGCTCGTCATGATCCTCCATCATCTGACAGTAAATCAAAATATCATCAATGAATACTTGGACGAACTTGTCTAAGTACTCACGGAACACCCCATTCATCAAACTCATAAATACCCCTGGGGCGTTTGTTAGTACAAACAGTAATACAATAAACTCATAATGCCCAAACCTCATATTAAAGGTGGTCTTAGGGACATCATCCTCCTTGATCCATGACTGGTGATACCCTAATCGTAAATATATCTTTGAAAACACCGTATCACCCTTCATCTGATCAAATAGATCATAAATCTTTGGCAGCGGATACTGATTCTTGATCGTTGCCTTGTTCAATTAATGGTAGTCAATGCAGAGTCTCCACGACCCATCCTTATTTCGTATGAAAATAGCAGGCATGCCCCACGGTGACACACTTTGACGTATAAGTCCCAGGTCCAACAACTCCTTCAATTGAATTCTCAAGTCCTGTAACTCTAGGGTCGACATACGATAAGGCATTCTCTCTATTGGTTCAATCCCTGGTTTTAGGTCTATGGTAAACTCCAATTCCCTCTCTGGCGTCATCCTAGGTAACTCCTCCGAGAAGACATCTACAAACTCTCTCACCACCGGAAGGTATTCTAGAACTTCTGGTACTCCCTTCTCATTTAACACAAGGATTGCATAAAGCTTGCATCCCTTGTGCATGCTCTTCTGTAGCTGCAAGAAAGAGATGAAGCTCAGGGAAACTTCCTGGTTCTATCCTACAATCACATGTCTCTGTCCCTCATCATCAACCAAGATCAACCATTTCATCTTACAGTTGAGTATCGCCTACTGCAATTCCAACCAATCCATACTAATCACAACGTCATACGATCCTAAGATTGTGAGGTACATGTTGTCCCTGGTGACAAAATCTCCTAGGTTAAGGGTACAGTCCATAAACATCTCTCCAACCTTTTGTTTGGCTCCCAAAGCTATCTCTACAAAGCTAAAATCTTCCTATTTGATTTCCTTTACCTTAATCCTTTTTAGCATTGCACCAGAAATGAAAGTCTTATTAGCACCGAGATCTATCAAAATACTAAGGGTCCATTCAGAGATGGTACCTGTTGTCTCGAGCATAGTCGACTAGTTCTCTTCTTGGAGGTTGTTCACTGCTGCATGAATCCAATGGGCCGTACTGAAATCTCCCACAGTAGTGGGTCCGGCTAATCCAGATGATCTAGTACTCTCCATTGGAAATTCTCACTCGTAGTGTGGCTCCCCACAAGTCTATCACCCCTTCTTCAGTCTAGTACTCCTGGTACCCAAAGTAGAAGTTGACGGCCCATTGGCCTGGAATCCTCGTCAATTCTGCTGAACAGGCCTAAACTACTTCTTTTGCGATCGACATTGTTGTCGATGTTGTGGTCCCCGATAAGGTGTTGAGGCACTAGTCACCGAGGTGTAGTGAAAGGGGATCCTCTCTAGAAGCCACGATACCCAGGCATCTATCTAGTTAGGGTCTGATGCTGCTACGCACCAGATGAAAACTGCCCTGCTAGTCTCACTGAAGTCCTGCTCTGACCCCTACTGCTAATGTCCTCCTCTGCTATGAGGGCCTTCTGGATGACATCATGCAAGTTTTGAGGCATCATAATCCTAACCTTTGCATGTATGCTAACATTAAGGCCAAACAAGAACCTATTGACATTAAGTTTCTCAATACTAAGGTGCAGAGCATACTGACGAAACTCCATAAAATAGGCCTCGTACTTGGGCACCATATGGTCACCCTGTCATAAGGCATTGAACTTGTTGAGCTGGCACTCAATGAATTCCTCTGATAGGTACCTCTCTCAGAACCGTTCCTTGAATAGTTCCCATGACACATCTTCAACGATCATGTTCAATTGTGGTAGGAGCATCTTCCACCATAAAAGAGTGCTCCCCTTCAGTTCAAATACCGCCATGCAGACCTTCATGTTGGAGTTGTATTCGTGAAGTGAAAATCACATCGCCATATTCTCCAACCATGCCTCGGTGGATACGTCGTCTGAGGAACCAAAGAACTCGGGAAATTTGACCTTATCGAGTTCACGATGAATGCTACCAGTACCAACTGGAGCGCGTGGTGGATCCTTAGGGGGTGTCGATGCCCTGGCCTCATCTATGTCCAAACGGATAATCAGTGCCTCAAACATGCATTGAAAATACCTCATCATTCCAACCACATCACCCACCGCTATCTTCTCCTACCCGACAACCTGTTCGTCTCCCTGGGTGTTAGACCCCTCAAGCATGGATGCTACTGGAGGTGTCGCACCTCCTCCCCTAGAACCCCTTCGTCTGCCTCTATGACATCCTCTAACCATGATTACCTACATGAATACAAGTCAACTTAGTTAGCAACATTATAATAAAATATCATATCAACGAAAGTCGTAGTGATCCCAAGTCACGGGTTGAACCAAATATGATACCATATGTAATGATCCCTTTGTTACGACTACAAGCGAAGAAAAAAGTGCAATTTTTTTTTTTTAAACAGGATGACAAAAACGATTACAGCTAAACAACACATCTGATAGTGAGCTCCACGCCCACAGAACAGGAAACATACAAATATGACTCCATGCACTGGCACAAAAACAATTGGGTGAAACATGCGTAAAACAACAAGGAGAAACAACTACCCGCCTGACACAACATTTCCACACCTACAAGCTAAGGGACAACATCCCCGTCCCAAGACAACGGCCTCGATGGATAGTTAACTAGGACCTCGATGGTGCACTACCCAAGGCATGAAGGCGTTCAACCCATGCGCCAATAGAAACTTACAACGATAAAAAACACTCACACGAAAGGCATAGAGTCCAACCAAGTTATCATTCACCTCTATCCAATAGGGCATGCCATGATCCCCTTATCAAGAATTATTCCATCCCCAAGTGATAGGCATGACTCTAACCCTAGCGCTACATAACCTATATGGGCCAAGGACTCTACATGAATCCAACTCGCTAGGAGTCGAGTGACTGACAAGAGGACTACACCCACACCCTAGGCAATAGGTCTACAAGACACAAGGTGATGTCATTCTAAGGAAAATGAACAAGCTAAACATGACTTCGCCAACAACCAAAACATTAATAAATATGTCAGGGTGCGAAGTAGTGAACTGTTACCACGCTACTAAGGTCAGAAATGTTATCATAAGGTAAATTTAAGCGAGTACTTAACAAAATCAAATAAGTTGACTATAAATTACCTATTAATCATTCAGTATGTGAACTACTGATCTATGTTTCTTATATAATAATCAATTTGTTGTCTAATTGAAAAAGTATACTTTAATCAATAAACAACATCTAAATTAACCATTTAACAAATAAATAACAATAGGGCCAACATCCATAATTAATGCTAATAATAAACACTTATTAACAAGATTAAATTACCACACACTATCTAACAATATCAACAGTACTAAAGAATATCAAGTTGTCTTTTAATCTTAAAAAGAAACTGTTGAGTAAAGACACTGCCATTAAGCGAGCTATTTTCATGCTAAGATAAATTTCAAAGTAAAAGATAAATTTCAGAGTAAAAGATAAGTAATTCTTCCATTAATACACAGGTAAAGCACAGAGTTAAAAATTTAGGGATATGAATGATAACAATGGAATAATTATTCAACAAAAGAAGGCGCAAATACCATCAATCAGCCAAGAACAATCAAGATGGTAGACGATTCACAACTATCCTTCGCTCATCATCCATGCACAAAAAAGAAGGGCATTAGAATCTATAGGTCATTGTGCACCGAAGTGATGACCGTCAATTCAGCTCCTAGCTGACTACTCAGGTGTGGACCGATGAACTAGGGATGAGGATGAAGTAAAAATCACAACTCTTCACAACAAGCAACAAAACCAAAGGACAGTCGAACATTCAGGGATCGAAATCCAAGGGAATCAAATCAACAACGAGCTTAAGGATATGGGGAGATTAAGTTATCAATTGAAATGCTACGTCAAGCATCTTCTTTACACAATTAAAATAACATAAATGAAAGCGTAAGGTCAATAATAATCTACCATGCAAAATAAAAGTAAGCATATTGTATCCCAAGTCGTTCACTCTGATTCGTTGTCTTGTGTGCTTCATGCAGCTCCCGCTTTCCGACCGATGAGACTTCACCTATACCTCCCATCCAATGCTAGGGGTACTTTTCTTCCCTCTTATCCCACAGATCCACAAAGGGGCCACACATGCTAAACCAGAGAACAACTAGCTCCCATCTCGCCTCGTAAGGCCGAGCTACCACTCCTCATCGAGTTGGGTATACCAACTCCCACAAGCTAAGTCAGTCAAGTCTAAAATTATGCAGTGCAACATTACACATAACAGAAGAGATCCATCCTTCTACTCCTCCCTTCTTTATATAGAATTTCTAAGTCACTTCCTTCCCAAGTTCTCAATTAATTTATTGTTCAATAATTTAATTCAGAAAAATCCTCCCCATTCATGTGTCACCCATTCCCTTCGTTGAACCAGAAATTAATTTCATTAATTATTTAATTACTCATATTTCCCTCACCCACCTAAAAACATTCCTAGAATCACTCCTAGGTGTCCCCATATTCCGTTACACATTTTAATGACTTACCCCCTTACTAATTTACTAGTTGAGTTCAATTTAGAAAGTTCTTAATTGCAAAATACCTTACGAAGTTAGTCATTCTGCTTTTTCCTTGTGTTTCCCTTTCTCTTTATGTTTCCTCCTTTTTCCTTAGTTTCCTAATTCTTTTAAATTTCCCTATTTCTCTTTTCATTTAAAACTCAAATTGGTAAGTATAGAATTTATGCTTTTCCCCCCTTTTTCATTTTAGTAAAAATTTTAATTAGCACATGTGACAAATAATTATTTCCCTTTTAAATCTTAAATCCCTACATAATTTGATTTTAATAATTTAATCAAGTTTCTTACCCGCTTTTTGTCACATGTTTAATATATATATATATATATATATATATATATATATATATATATATATATATATATATATATTATTTTATTTTTTCTTTCCACAAGTATCACTTAGACCTAGATTTTATTTTCCTAGGCTGGGCGAAATTTTATTAGGGAAAAAGTTTTTTTTTCAATCTTTCTTATTACATTATTCGTTCTAAGGCCATCTAGGTTTATTCACTTATTAGTTAACAACGTGATCTTCCCTTAAGGATGCACCAGGTGCTCGAAGGGTGCCGCTCACCTCATTATGTTTCCCTTTCGTGACGTGCCTTTCAAGTTGCACTACGTTCTCCAAGGGTTCAACTTGCCTCCTATTTTTCTTGTGCGACATGTCCTTCAGAATGCACTACGTGCTCCAACGGTGCCACTCTCTTCTTGAATGACTTGGTAGACATCAAAAACCCCTGGATTCAAGAATTCGTCAAGTGATCTTGTGGGAGACTTAGGGCCTCTAAGGAATAAGGCCCCTACCCTATTGTGTGCCCCTTAGAATCATCGTGAGTGATTGTTGCAATCGGCCCTCACGACATCGTGGGTCTTCTATTGATACTGAGAGGGGGGTGAATCAGTATCAAGTACAAATTAAAAAAAAAATCCAACTTATACTTAGACCATTCAATTATATCCAATGAGCAATGAACAATAGTATAAGAGTTACACCAATACACCACAATACACCATGCACAATATATATGAGAAATAATCAATAGTTTTTGTTCAAGGGAAGTAATGACTTC
>ML804249.1:53033-92288 GCA_009831015.1 Picea engelmannii | reverse complement strand
CCATCATGAACAACATTTCTATCATACTGCCATGGTCTACCCAGCAGCATGTGGCATACATCCATGGGAATGACGTCACACAAAATCTCATCATGATAATTCCCAATTTTAAATTTAACTAAGCACTGTTTAGTGACACTTACCTGGTGCCCTTTTTGTAACCACGAGACCTTATATGGACTCGGGTGCTTAGTTGTTTCCAGCTCCAGCTTTTCCACCATCTCAGCTGCAACAAGATTATCAGTGCTCCCGCTGTCAATGATGACTTTGCATTTTCGGTTCTTGGCGGTGCAATCCGTCCTGAACAGCCTGACCCTTTGCACTGAGCTGTCCACCTCTTTCTCAGGTGTCAAAAGAATCTTATGCATCCCAAGCGATCTTCCGATGTCTGCATCCTCTCCCTCAACATCACGCCTCTGCTGCACCTCAGCGATGTGAGATTTTCCTCCGTCTATCTTCCTCTCTGGACAGTCCACGGATTTATGACCGTCTTTACCACACGTGAAACATGTGATAATTCCTCCTCTGCCTCTTCCTCTACCTCGGGTACGAGGGAATGTATTTGCATCAGCGTATCCTCCTTGCTGATCATCTTGCTGCCTCCTCGGATCAACATTTTTCTGCCTCTGTTGTGAGGTTCCTCCTCTCTCAGCTCTACCCTGAGGTCTCTTCCAATCCTCCTTGGGCTTCTTTGTTTTCTCCTGAACCACAACTTTGCCTCTAGGCTGGCTTCTGACTCGCCCTCGCTGTCCCTGCTTGCGTCTCAATTTCTCTTCGGCTTTCAGAGCCATCTGATACGCATACTCAACTGTGCGGATGGTCAGCATGCTCAATTCATCCTGAATGTCATACCTAAGACCATTCAGATATCTCGCCACTTTTTCGTCATCACTTTCCTGATGACCAGCTCGAATATTGAGCCTATAGAATTCCTCGGTGTACTCCTTCACCGTCATCAACTTCTGTCTCAGGTTCTACATGCGCATGAACAGAGTGATCTGGTAATCCCTCAGAATGAACTTCACCTTCATCTTGGCAATCATCCGATCCCATCTCTTGATCTTCTGCTTGCCTTTGGAACGCCTGTTCGCTTGCAGCTCGTCCCACCATAAGGTTGCATGTCCCTTCAGCTTGGTGACAACATGTCTTACCTTCTTGTCCTCTTCGATATCCTCATAATCGAAGTAGGTGTCGAGTGCTCGGATCCAATCCAGCAACTCCTCAGCATCTAGATTCCCCTCATAAGTTGGGATGTCCATCTTCATCTTCGAGCTCATCCTCGAAATAGATTTGATCAACCTCTCTGTCAAGGCATCATCCGCGGTGACCTCTTCTTGGTCGTGTCCAGCTTCCTCTTCAACCTCAGGATCGCTGAACTCTGCTGTACCAGCTCCACGCCTCTGGGTGGCCTCCATATCTTCGAGTCTCGCCCTGAGATCTCGTATTTGTCGTTCCATATCTGGATTCCTTGCTGGATTTCCTGCTTGCCTACCCCTTCTGCGGGCATCCCTGTCTTCGCGATCAGGAGACTGCCTTTCTCTTCACGGTGGCATTGTATCTTTCCTCTCTGCTACCTGAACACAGAGAAATCCAACTCAGCTCTGATACCACTTGGCGGCAACGTGCCCCGCACAGGCACGGTCGCTCCACCAGGACCTTCTTGTTCCTCGGCCCGAAGAGTCCAATCTCTTCCAACTCCCTCGAGAGTCTTCTACCCACAGTTATAAATCTACGCGATCCTCCCTACTTGATTATCGGAGGATTTGATGTCACGACTTCGTGAATCTTGCACTTGCGAACGAAGTCCTCGAATCCCCGAGATCCGATATCCCTGGTCAACCGTTGACTTTCCTCGGCATATCAGGACCTCGCACTATCGCGGTTTTTCACACTATACTTTCAGTTTCCCTAGTCCCGAGATCCGAGACCCCGAGATCACCCTTCTCGTCAACTACTATGACTCACGTCGTGCACGTGATTTCCGCGCGTCGGCTCTCGCATTCTCGCGCCCTCTTCGACCAACTTATCAACTCTGCCAACGCGAAGTGCCGGTATACTCGAGCTCCGAGTAGAGGAGTGATTGTTGAAGCTCTTCCCCTCAACACTTAAGTCGTCGATTCTCTTCTTCTGTGAAAAAAATCTCCGCTCTTCCCCTTCGTCCAGTATGACCTCCCCTGGAGTCGGTTCCACAACGGACTATGGGAACTATCCCCCCCTTGAGCTTTGTCAACTCAGGCTCCATCCTGGATTCTCTCGAACACGCTCCCTGTGCTCGATCTTCAATCACTTTTGAAAGTGTTGAAGTCTTCTATGTCCCGTGCGCCCACTTTCGCAACGGCTTCGACCTTCTTCTTCTCAGATCACTACTGAGATTCAAATTCGACCTGCACTCACTTGCACGACTCAAATACTCAACCCCAACTCTGGGCAAAAGAGAACAAAGGTTCAACTACTTAGCCCCCCCTCAACGCACTCTATGCGGAGGTATTCAACTGCACTCGATGCAGGAATCTCCTGGCCTAAGCAGAGAAACAATTGAAACTCATTCCCTCAGGTATTCATCTTCTAATTCTTCCACATAATCACGTACACAACATACGAAAGAAGGATATATACAGAAACAAAGATACTAAGACATAATCCCAACAATACACAAAGGATAACCACGTCCATGGGATGGGATTCAACTTCGTCACTCCTGGTAGACGAGAGTAAGAGTTCTCCTATTGAACCTCCCCTACGCACTCTATGCGGAAGAATTCAACTGCAGTCTACGCAGGAATCTCCTAGTTCAATCAGTGGAATAAGCGAAACTCATTCTCTCCTTTCCCCTATATTTCTAATCTTCCATGAGATCACATATGCAACATATATAATAAAAGCATAACAAGAAGCAAGCATACAACAGCATAAGGTTAACAGTATACAGAGAATAATCACCGCCATGAAATTGAATCAAAATTCCTCTATTAATTCAATATCTATACATGGGGACTCTCCACCAGATCTCTGTCTGTTCTCCTTCCTTCTCCTCAATGCTAATGCTGATACTGACTCTACTGCCAATAATGTAATAATACAAAGGAGGGTGTCTTTATCCCATTTTCCCTCTCAAAAGCTAAATTGTCAAATCTAAACTTAATGGTCCTATCTACCTGCACTAAATCTACTCTCTCTGCATTAAATCTAATAAGTGCCTCTGCTATACAAGGATGAGAGCTTATCTGCTCGCGGTCTATTTCAGTATACAAGTACGCCTAAATATGGAGGCTTTTATGCAAACGGCGGCGCTCATCAAATTGGTCAAAACGGTGATGCTGGCGTCACCCTGCGGTCCTTTCCTTTCTCTGAATGCAACCTCGCATGACGAGGTGCAGATGCTCCTGCATCATCTCATCACAAGATGAATTGCTCACTTTTTTGGACCTCTATGGATGAGATTGTTATTAACTAGTCACTGAGCTAGAGATGTGACCTTTAGATAGTTGCTAAATTTCCAAAAGAATCAAAATCAATAATTCCAAGATCGATATACCATGTGTTCTTAACTACCAGATGGGATAGAATCATTTGATTGGGTTAAAAGGAAACCTTGTCGAGGCTATTAATGCCTGCTGGAAAGAGTGGCCATGCCTATGGTATCGAAGTCCTACTCATAAACTCTCATGACTCATGGGAGAAACTCTTAGGGATAATACCATTTCTATACATACCAAATGAGAAAATATCATAGGAAATTCAATATATGACAAGAAGATTCTTTTAGTATTCATGATGTCATGTTTTCACCACGAAAAAGATAGCTGCTTCACTTAGTGAGTCACCATTCATTGGTTTCCCAACTAGCATCTTGTTTTTTATTGTCATTTGAAATACAAATCACTTCTTATACTCACTGCCTAGTATGTCTATATGCGTGAGATTGACTGATTTTCTTTTGTACAAAGGTGTAATTGTTTAGTGTCAATCAGTCTTGTTTGAATTTTTATCATTTCCATGAGAATATGTTTGTGTCACTTATTGATTGTTTTCCTTCTTCAAGTTCATGAATGTAAACTGTGAAATTAAAGATTATTTTCATGCAAATTGTTTGTTTGCTTTAACTAGTATAACATTTGAATAAAAAGATCCTTGAGATATGTTTTAATGGAAGGTTTATGAATTATGTTAAAAAACCTAAGTAAGACTCGCTTCCTACAAACTAACCTCTATTTTTAAATGTGTGAGTTTAATCTAAACCAATTTATGAACTTGAATGTCGAATCTAAACTAAATCTTTGATTAAAACTATTGATAAATCATTGACAAGAATGATAAAGGGTTCATTTAAAAATTTGCCTCTCTAAATAGTGTCCACATAATATTTTTAACACCTACCATTGTCATATCATGACACAATGTTTTGGAATGTTCACTTACCCTGGCCTAAAATTTTGACTATCACATGAATCATTACTCTACATTGTGTTAATGTCTTCGAAATTGGGTTAGTAGTTCATGGAAGGACACGAGGGTTTCATGGCTTTTTTAGTTTCAAACATCTTTGTCCTCTGGTATACAGAAAGTAATCATAAAATGGAGTGGGAGCTAATGGTAGAGCATCCTCAAACCCTCAATTTTTTTTCTTATCATCATGTATTTCCATTCACCCTCCTTTTCTATTTATGGGCTTGGTCTATTGCGATTATAGCATTTTCCCCTTGATGAAAATCATTTCTGTGTCTTCCGGTTTACCCATGTTGAGTATATGGCTCTTATAATGAGGATAGAGCTTAATGTCTTGAAAAACTTGTTTTCCTATGATGATGCAATGGGTAGGCATACCCAGGTCAACTTGTTAGGTTTTATTCAATCGTTTGACGGGTTTAATTTAGAAGTGGCGAGGGAATTTTCTAGAACTTTTGATGGCACCAAATCTAAAATAGGGGATGTTCAATTATACATCACTGAGGAATTCATTTCTATGGCAATGGGTCTTCCTCATGAAAGTGACAAGTGTTTTAAAAAAATGAAGGTAACTACTATTCCATGGAGGTCTCTATTGGTGTCCAAGAAGTCACAATCCCACATAAAGGGTATTACTTTAGAGCTATTTAACACCATTTGGAACAATATTTTGTTGATAATCAAGAAATTCATTACCTGTGAGGGTCGCTATGGTCTAGTTTTCTATTTTTACATATGGTTGCTTATGGTGTTTTAGGGGTTTAGTTTAAAATTAACCTTCTTCTTACTTAGAAGCGTGCAAAAAATGTTGAAATTTTATCAACAACCAAGCCCTAACCTTGAGACCACCTTGTTTCACCATGGCCTAATTTGTATCTTGGTTGAATTTCATCTGGTTAGCATAAGGGACAGTTGGAAAGGTTTTTCTCTAAGAACTGTGTTTCTACCCTAGCAAAATGACCCTATCAATTTAACGTAGGATGGTGAAGAGTGTTACACATGATTTTGGTCACTCTGGTGATGTTTCTATAAGTGATGTATTCAGGCTCCCACAAGGACTTTTTTCTTGAGAAAAGTGACTGCTATCTTCTTCCAAAAACACATTTTTGAGGTGAGTTCGCAGGCTACCTATGTTATATTGTGCGAAAATCCCTCATTCTCGCAGCTCATCCACACTTAGGGTGCGAACTGTTCATAGTCTACTCTATAGGTAGGGTGCGAACCTGTTTTTAAGCTTGAAACGGAGAAGAGGTGACGAAGGTTCTATAAGTGGATCTTCTAGAAAATGAGTTGGCATTCGTATGGTTGTCATCCTACTGACTTCTCAGATTTAGTGGGATCATCCTCATCCATGTAACCATCTCTCTTTCTCCTGTATATTGAAAGGATTCTCATGGAAAAGGTTAAGCAAGATTGAATGGAGAATTGGTGAAAGAATTGTGTGAAGAACCCTGCTTGAATAGAAGCTTTGAGACTCTTTTTGGCCCACGAAGTGGTATTGGATCTTCTTCATGCAAGTATAGAGAAAGTGTGTTTGTTGGAACCAAGGGTCATTGAAAGGAAGCTTGTGACATCAAGGAGATCTAGTTTTATCTTCTACTTTCAATTAATATAATACAATGGCATGTCCCTTTCCCATAAAATTACTCTTATTTTATTGCATAACTCCTTGATCATATGCATAGTTTGACATTGAATATACTTGGCTATCTTCATTTTGGTTGGTTTTTGTTGTCTTGGACTTGATTTTAAAAGAGCACCGGAGTGAAGTGGGAACAACAGAGACCTAAGGAAGCAATATAAAGGTATGTCCCTTATTCCTTCTTATCGATAGAATCAATTACTACCACTTAGGGAAAGAGTCTTGTCCTGTCCTATTTTTTTCTAGATCCAGGTGGATCTAGGGAGATCGTTTAGTGTCTACACCTACCGATTTATCCGATAACAAAATTGGCGACTCCACTGGGGATACAACCCATTTTAGTGGTTTTTTCTTGGCCATTTTCTCTTGACCTACCATTTTTCATTCCCAATCAATCTCTGAGTCTTAAGGAAACCCTTACAGACTCCCTAAATCCATAAGTTCCCTCAGAAGTTTTGCCCTTTTTCAAAAATTTGTCTAATTAGAGACCTTCTCACACTGTACCCTTCTGTAGATTGCAAGAATCAATAAAGTTTTCACCATGGTATTAGTTTCAGTGCAAACTTCTCACAGTCTACCTATGTCTAGCCTATGAGAATCATTGATTCTCGCACTGTGCCCCATTCCCAGCCTGTGAACTCACTTGTGAAAATTTTCGAATAGGCCTTTTGTGTCCTCAAATGCCCAGATGTGTTTGTGTGTCTAGGAAGAACTTCTTTCACCAATGATTGGATGTTTCTTGAATTCAAATCTCATGAAGGATTAGTTTTCAAAAATCAAAATCTTGTCTTGGTCATTTTTCTCAATTTTTATCTCTTGACCTTTTCTTAACAAGGGTATAATATCTGGTTTTGAAATCTGAGTGCTTGTTTGGTCGGGAGCGTTTGATTGGTTTTAAAAGTTGAGATCAGTTGTCCTTTTCAATTGCTTATTACTTGGAAAAGTGTTACCCTTGTGCATTTGAAAAGACTGGTCTTGTCAGTTTGTTTTTTTTGTCTTCATTGAAATATTGGTTTGGGTGTTTGTTGTGTGTTTCTTTTTCGTTGGTTTCTTGCTTTTTTCTTAGTTCCATTCCTGTTGTTTGGTTTCTAATGAAAAATTAAAGACATCTTCTTTTTAAAGAACCCTTGTATCCAAAAAATATTGGCATTCAAGTACTGAAAGATAACGAATAGAGAATTTGCATTGTTCACGATTGTTTGATATTGAATTTCAGAGAAGATCATACGTCGTAGTTCGCGTTGTTCCAAAAACCTCCTCTTTCCCTCCTATAAATAGGATTCATCAAACAAAAAATTTGTTTCATTCATTCCTGTTTATGCATTGTTGGGTCAGAATCTCACACAACATCAGTTTCATTTCTGTCTCCTTTTGAGTAACAACAGCCTTTAATAATATTGCGCAATTTTAAAATTTAACTAGTAACTTTTTCTAGGGCTCTTTTACACCAACACTAGTTAGGCTATAGCTTTGGAATAGGCAGTGAGACACACTCTCCAAAGAAAAAAACACACAATAGAATATTTTGATGAGGAGCGTCAAATTCCATTTGCAACATTTTGTCCTGGGAAGCCCTTCTCACACAAAGGTCAAACATGAGGTTGCATCAAGATTGGCAAAGTTACTCACCCTACTTTGTTGATATTGGTGTAGAGATTGCACGTATTATGGGGGTCACTTGAAGGTATACCCACAATGATGAGTGGAAGCCTCTCAAGCTGATTTCGGGCTAGATACCCTGCCCTTGCATGTGGATCAGACTGTCGATTGTTCCCCTAGGCATCATTGTTGTTGGTGGTAACCTTAGTAGACTATCTTCTTAGGGTCTTACACAAGGTGACTGTGAAGCGGAAAGTATTCATAGTACCTAGAATCCACATTGTCCAAACTCACTCGGTCTCCCTGAAGAGTATAGCCATGATTATGTGTGGGATCTTGGACCAGTGTGTAATTTCGTTAAGCAGGTCGTCAACGTAACTTTTCCACCCTAGCCTGCCCCTTCTTGTCTCATCATCATGACGTTGGATTTCATCACCAACTAATGACTTTGGAATTGGAAGGTCTTGTTTGATTGGTGTTGCTTACTAGATTTTATTAGTGCCTGTTGTTTGTTTACTCAAGTTGGCCATAGAATTTCTTTCGTAAGATTCTAAATCAATCACAATTGAACCTCCATGCCATTCATGTAGAATGCAAGGCTTACCCCCAGAAGATATGGAAGGTTCTCAACCCTTTCCTACCAACTCACTGGAGGGCTCTCCTCAATAGAGTGAAGTCCAAGACATTGCCACTCCACAAGTGGAAAGAACTAACTCTCTAGAATGGTTCCGAATTACCAATTCTCGAGAGGACTTTTGACTTCCTCCTGACTCTAGGAGACATATTGTGTGAGTGAATTCTTCTGGAGATTTAGTTGTTCAGTCTTCTAGATCACCAACCGGACCTTTCATAGGACTTGAGGGTCGAGATCCTTTTTGGGCTACTAGAATTTTTAGACAGGATCTCTTTGGCTCAGGAGTAGGCATTGATATCACTGGCACACCTAAACTGCCCAAAACATCTGATCTAGACACAGTACCTTTTAATACTGCCTATTATTTCCCTGGTATAGATGCTCCACCAACTGACCACATATTGACCCTCTCTCTACAAATTGTCCATACACAATGGTCCCAGATACTACGAGTCCTCACATTGGGATTACTACGGCTAGCCAAGCCCCCATTGGCACACCTCTTTCTCCCAGATTCACCCCACCACTTCCACCCATGTATCATGCGTTGAATGCTTCCATTCCCTCTCCGACGCAAATCACATCTAGGACTCCTAGCAGTTCCACTCCTTCTGGACACCATCTTCCCAGTTTCATTCCAACACTTCCTTGGCCCCCTTTCATAGGACCTCTTCCATCCTCTATTGGAGGCACTGATCCTAGTGGCACCATACCATCTCTCACACCTGATTACTAGATTCTTGTTGGTGGAACAATTCACCAAGGAGGCCAAACTCAACCCCCTTTTGCAAGAAAAATTCCAATTGGGATGCAATCCTCGATTGGAGGGAAACCCCCACTGACCCCACCCTATGGACAAAACATACCTCCATCCTTGGCCCAGTATTTGAATCATCTTGTACAACACAATACTCAATTGAATGGGGGGCAACAACCTCAAGTTAACTCCTTCATAACCCTTAGTATAGGCCAACCATATCCAGGCATGTCTAATCCTATTTGGGGCTCGAATGCTCAACCCCATGCCCCTATTCAAGGGTACAACCCTATGAATTACTTTCCTCCACACCAACAACCAAATCTTCCTAGATCCTTTCATTATATGCAAACTTCTTATGGTCCTACTGGTCTACCGACAGGACTCGCTCCCCAAAATCACCAGTACCCACAAGTGAATAGACAGTTACCCTTCTTACAGACCCTGGACCTCCCTGATTTGTCGAGAATTTTAAATGACTCGATCCATCACTCTCCTCAATGGCCCGTCATACCCTCCAAACTACCATCTGACATCCCTAAATTCGATGGTAATTCAAGAGAGGACCCGAACAATCATGTAATGAATTTTCACCTATGGTGCTCATCCAACTCCTTGATGGATGACTCTATTTGTTTACGCTTTCTTTAGCGAACCCTCACAGGTTCCACTGTGAAGTTGTATATAGAATTACCACGAGGATTCTTCACTGACTTCAACACCCTTTCTATGGATTTCCTCACCCACTACCAGTTACCAATCTACTACAAAACGGGAACCAAAATTTGAGTTCTTTCAAACAAACCAAATCCACTCATATCTTTGATCACATTGAAGAGTGGCAATGGAGACAACGCCTCATCAAATTCAAACTTCCAAATCATTTGCCGACAGAGTGGTTCATGAAATCATTCGTGAACGACATCACTCATGACATTGCCATGGGTGGAGTGGTCACAGCAGAATAGGCAATCAGTCGTGCCCAATACCAAGACCTTGTTTACTCACAAATAGATACTCTTTACGACTTACTCCCTGACGCACTGCGTCCTTCTACTTCTGCTACTTCAACCACTCCCGCTACTTCTCATGCAGTCGACGATGTGATTGGGACTTTCCATGTCCAACCAAATTCAGCCTAGACCTCTGGCAACAACCCCAAATCCATTTCTTCTAATGTTCAAAATGTTTCATCTCCTACCCCTCCCACCAACAAGACTTCTAAGGTAAATTCTATTCAATCTACCCCTGCCGGAAAAAATAAATCCAAAAGAGGAAAGGGTAAGAACAAGGAGGATAAAAATAATCTGCAAACTAAGAAAACCAAAACACCACCTATTGACGATAGGGATAAGTGCAAACCATTATACCCTTGTCTTATCTATGGTGATGATCACTACACTAAGGATTGTCCAAGACAAGACGAAGTCACTAAGTTCCTTCAAGGAACCCAAAAACCTCCCACTCTGGCCGTGTTGTCACAACCCTTCCCCTCTCAACAACAGGCCCAATTGGTCATTTATGACCAACCTTCCCCCTCCAATACATCCTATGTCTTAATGTGTGCAGGAAATTCAAAGAAGAATGATATCACACTTACCACTCGAGCCAAAGATTATTCTTCCTCCAAAGAGAAGTTTGATGTAATACCTCTTTCATTGTTCCAACCATCTCCCACGACGCCACCTACCAACGGTCCTCTTCATCTCAAATGATTGAGTTTAGATACCATCCTTCTCCCTCCTCCAAAGGGTTTCATTCAAAAATTAGCTTTCAATCCTCCTGCACGTGTTGCCCAGAACTACAGTATTGTGGAAGATCTGACCCAAGCACCATCCACGATGTTAGCCCTCAAAGTCCTTTAGAGATTCCCTATACAACGAAAGGAACTGTTGAAAGATATTGGTGGACTCAACCCTACAGATATGAATTTAATAATTTTTGACTTGGAAGATCACATTCCAAGGTTACCCCCTCAACTCACATTCCAAATACAAGTTATTGTCTCTGACAAAAACATTTGTAAAATAGTTATCGATGAGGGTGCCTCGACATGTGTCATGTCTATTACCTGATGGAAATCCATCGGATCTCCTCCTTTGACTGAATCCCACAACATGCTCAAAGCCTTCAATGGCTCTGTTTTTAAGCCTTACGGTGTACTCCATTCATTGCCTATTACGTTAGAAGGCAAAATGGTCAATGTTGAAGTGGAGGTCTTTGACGCTCCTCTCGATTACGACCTTCTACTTGGTCATAGCTAGATCGATTCCATGTGCACAGTTGTTTCCACTCTTTTCCATGTCGTGCATTTCCCACACCAAGGAAAAGTAGTTACCGTAGACCAATTGGCCTTCTTTCACTCGAATGCACGTACCAACAACATACCATTCATTGCAAAAACCCCCCACCACCCACCACCCGATGTTCCACATCCATTTGTTTCCTCTATCAACATGATATCCACTTATGTTCATGGAACCCCTGCATCTTACAACCCATGGATGGTACCCAAACCCGACAATCATCTTCGATATGCCGACGAAATGCCACTAAGTCCGGTTGAATCCACTTATCGAGCCATTCAATCAGAAACCCTTTCGAACCCCTCTCTTGGTGATTTATCTCCAGATCCATTCCGCATCATTTTTCCCATGGACAAGATGATTATTTCTACTATGTCCATGGCAGACACCCCTTGGAACGATGGACATCATCATTCTGTCCTCTTCCTAGAACAACACACCATCGAGGGTTACCAAAAGATCTCGACCCTGTCGACTGTTGTCGTCATTTCTACCATTCCTGAGTCTACACACAATCTGTTCTATGAAGGGAAATTAAGTAACATCTCACCCACCCTCCCTCTCGACATATCCATAAAACCTGGAATTTTTGAAAATGTGCATATCGGAGCTTTTTGTTCCCATGACAAAGTGGTCACCTACAAGTCTCTATTCCAGGAATTTCATGATGTCTTCACATGGAGCTATGAAGAAATGTTGAGTATTGACCCCAACATTGTGGTACATGAAATTAAGACATACCTGGGCACTAAACCCATCTAGCAACGACTTCATCCGGTCCACCCACGTAAAGTAGTCGTTATCAATCTTCAGGTTGAGAAACTTCTTAAGGATGGCTTCATTTACCCGATGGCTCTGACTGACTGGGTTCCCAACCTTGTTCTGATTGACAAGAAACAAAGCACAATCCGCGTGTGCATTGATTATAGGGACATTAAAAAAGCTTGTCCTAAAGACAACTTTCCTACCCCCTTCATTGACTAGATCGTCGATGATTGTGCTGGAAGAGAAATCTTCTCTCTGATGGATGGTTTCTCTGGATATAATCAAATCAATATCGTACTAGAAGACCAAAACAAGACCGCTTTTATTTGTCCTTGGGGCACTTTCGCCTATCGAAAACTCCCATTCGGTTTAAAGAACGTTGGTGCAACTTTTCAGCGTGCTATGTCTTATGCCTTTCATGACATAAAGAACATTTTGCATCCATATCTCGATGACTTACCCACCCATTCCATGTGTCGTGTAGATCATCCAATACACTTTCGTTCCATTTTCCTTCGATGTTTATTTTACCATATATGCTTGAATCCCTACAAATGTGTTTTCTGTGTAGAATCTGACCGAATTATGGGCTTTATTGTTTCACATCAAGGGATTAGGGTAGATCCATTGAAGGTCGAGGTGATTCTCAATCTCCCTCCTCCTTTCTCACTTTGCCAGTTACAAAGTTTGCAAGGGAAGGAAAAATTTCTCCGTCGTTTCATCCCGAACTATGATGAGATAACTCTTGAATTTACACGAATACTCAAGAAAGGTTTTGAGTTCGTATGGGATACCACTGCCAACAAAGATTTTGAAGCTTTGAAACTATATTGGACACGTACCCCCCTACTCTTCCCACTTGACTACAGTCAAGATTATTTCCTTTACCTTGTAGCCTCAGACTATACCATTGCTATGGTTTTCATCCAGGAAGATGATTCTCATGATGAACATGTCATCTATTACTTGAGTCGAAGTCTCACGACTACCGAAACCAAGTATTTACATGTTGAAAAACTGGCCTTGGAAGCCATCGAAGGAGTTCAACGTTTCCGGCACTATATCCTTTTACGCAAAACTACAGTGATTTCTAACTGCAACCCTATGCAACACCTTCTTACATGTCAATTTCTAGGGGGAAAACACTTCAAATGGATCATAATACTCTAGGAGTTTGACTTGGAATTTGAACACACTATATCCAATAAGTCCTTAGTGTTTTCCGAATTGATATGCGACCTTCCCCGCTCTGAGACAGAAAATGTAGCAGAAGATTCATTACCCGATGAATCCCTTTTCCTGATCAGTTCCGATGACCTTTGGTATGGAGATATCATCATATATCTCCAGACAAAAACTTTCCAGCCCAATTTGTCTAGCATTGATCGTCTTCGAATACGCTACCAAGCCCATCAATATATTATCCTCGGTGATAGTCTTTATCATCGTGGGAATGACTCTGTTTTTCAACACTGCCTCATGTTTGAAAAAGATGAGAAAGCCCTGAATGACTGTAATTCTTGAGCCTGTGGTGGTCACATGTCTAGGTATGCTACTACCCAAAAAATATTACAAGTAGGGTATTTTTATCCTTCTTTACTCAATGATTGTATAATTGTTGTCCAAAAATGCCACTCTTGCCAAACCTAGAATAATAAAATCCGCTCACACCCCGCTCCTCTACACCCTGTGGTCTTTATTGGTCCTTTTGTGAAATAGGGTATCAATTTCATGACATGTCACCCTCACTCGGCCAAGGGGCATGGATACATTATAGTTGCCATAGATTATTTTAAGAAATGGGCCGAGGTGATGCCAACATTCGACAATACCGGAAAGACTACAACATTATTCATATTCAATCACATCATTACTCATTTTGGTGTTCCTCAGGCTATCGTTACTGATCACAGTAGCCACTTTAGAAACTTCAGGATGTCTGAACTCATGGAAAAATTGGGTCTTCACCATGAAAACTCAACACCCTATTACCCTCAAGCCAACAACCAAGTTAAAGCAATAAACAAGGTCCTCATTACCATGCTTCGACGAATGATAGGGATTCACAAAATGAGTTGGCACATGATGTTTTTTTTAGCATTGTGGGTTTACTGGACATCCATTAATTCTTCTAATGGGTTTACACCATTCTAGTTAGTCTATGGTCTAGAAGCCATCTTGTCGATTGAATGTGAGATACCCTCCTTAAAACTAGTTGTCGAACTTCTCCCAAACACTTATTCCGAAGAAGAGCATCTGTTGTATCTTATGAAATTAGACGAAACCTGTCATGATGCCACCCTGGTTATAGAAGCCTAGAATAAATGCGTCAAAGCCCAATACGACAAACATTTTAGGCCACATGTTTTCTCCGAAGGTGATATAGTTCTTCTTTACGAACAAGATTGGGACATGCTAGGAGTTGGAAAGTTTGAAGCGATGTGGCGAGGTCCTTATATCATCAGACGAGCTTTGGAGAAAGGAGCTTATGAGTTAGTAGACTACGATGGTATCCCCTTAAGTGAACCCAGAAATGAGTTGGACTTAAAGAAGTACTATGCCTAAGATCACACGTGCATGAGTGCTTGTATTTTATTGTATCATACTTTTTGTGTGTTATTTTAATATGCTTTTTTCGTTATTTGGTCTTTTCCCCCGGCCACTTATCTTACATTGTGCTTGGTTTCCATATGTTGGAGTCTTTGCTACCCCACATTGGCTTTGCCGATGGCGCTAGTCGTAGTACTCAGAATATTGCTTCTGTTGCATGAGAAATTTATGCACCTACAAATGAACTTATCAGTCTACGAGGTGTATGTCTTGGTCGTGTGACCAACAATATAGCGGGATATAGTGTCATCATCGAATTGTTGATTGATGCTATTTTGCTTGGTATCCACCACCTAGTTATATAACTCGATTTGCAGCTAGTAGTACTACAACTAACTAATGTCTATGCTATTCGAAGCCCTACTTTATTATGGGTATATTTACAAATTCACCTCTTGGAACATTATTTTGATTATATTGAGTATCAACATATTCCTAGATGTTTAAATACATTGACTAATGCATTAGCTAACTATGTGTTGGACAGATATTTGAGACTTTTATAAACCAATCACACATTACATGTATAACACAACACAATATAAGTCAGTAGAAGCCGTATATATGTATATAACGATAAAAAAAATTTACAATTTTTTTTTTTCCAAGGACCAAAATCTCAAAAATACGAAGCCCATGGCTTCTAAAAAATAGCATCACGAATGATGCTCATGATAACACACGACTTCTCGGGGCACCCTATGAAGTAGTTGACTGATAGACTCAGACGCGCCCACAGTATGGCACTGGTAACGTCTAGGGATCTCCCCAATAGCCATATCTGGGATGTCCGCGGTCAACCCCTCCAAGTTCTGCTCCACTGCCTCACAGTCTTCGACATCCCATCTTGCCACTAGAGCCACTCCTCCTCCTCGTTGAATAGGAGATGTTCCCAGAGGTCAATAAGGCCCCACATCTGTTTCATCAAAAATAATTTTTTGATTAGTTCTTGGATAAACACAAAAAAAAATTCATATGATAAAAAATACAAAAATAGTTAAAAAGAACAAACTATTTACTTCTTACCTAGATCACCCCACAAACTTCCTCAGGCAGGGCCAAATCCGGATCCCCTCAGAAATCCAAACCAACGTATGTGTAGTCATCAATCATCAACATCTAGGGTCTTAGCCAATCAAAAAATGAATCATTGTACTTGATTATAGGCCCAGCTACGTTTCGAGCGATGAGGTTGCACCACCTCAGCATCCTCAGATCCTGTGGGGATGGTAAACCCCAATCAACCAATAATCGTAGCAGTGGGACCCTCTCAAAAAAGAAGGACACCAAAAGTGATCCGTACCCAAACCGATTCAAGTTACCCCTCCTGCATTTCATCAATTTCCTCTTTATACTACGAAGAACTGCATCCAACTAGTTGAATACCCAACGCTCTGTGCACTCTATGGCGTATTGGAAGTAGCTCTGGAGAGCCATGTGTGGAGCCGCGCTCCCAACCATGTGTGCAATAGTGAACAAGATGGTTTGCAGGGTCAAGTCTTGGACCCCCCAAATAACAACCTTACCCTTGCTTCTTTTTGCCTCAGGAACACAATACTGGTGACAATACTCACTCATAGGGAGTCCACCACCTTGGCCATCGGTCAAGCTAGCATGGTATCCATGCCATGATAACCCCATTATAAAATAGATATCCTCGATATCTAGGGTTAGCGTATGGACTCCCACGTGAAATAAATGTTGGTCCACATCCCACATGTGGACCAGGTATTCCAAAAATCTGAGTTGGGCTTTCATGCCCGGAATCCTGAAGAATTTCAAGATCCCACAGTCCCGAAGGGTAGCGACTGTAGTCGAGTCATTCCTAATAATAGCATCATCTTTCCCATGTTCTTTTTCATGCCACTCCAATATTGTGATGGTTAAACACCTGCACAAGAGCCATGAGATAAGAGTTAGAAACTTATTCCAAACCTTGGCATGTTTTTTTATTGAGCAAAACTTATATTCAAAATCCATGTCCTGGACCTCGTAGGTGAGCCTTTGGTACAGTGCGAGATTCTCGCAGGTTCCCTAAAGGCCACCTGCGAGAGTCTTAGATTCTCGCAGGTCCCATAAGGCCCGCTTGCGAGAATGCTCAAGCGCATGTTGTGGCCCTAAAATGGATTTAAAATCCAAGAAATTGCCAATAAAAACAAAAAAATGAACCATGAAAAGTTGAAGGATCAATATCTTACCTCCTTGGCTGAAACGGTTCGCTGAATGATCGCTTGTGCCTCCCACAATCTAGCAAAGAAATTTGAGGGAAAATGAGGTGGTTGGACAAGTTTTTTGGCAAAATCACAATGAAATGGTAAAAAGCCCTATTTACCCATATTTATTCACTTTTTACTATTTTTATTGAATTTTTATATATTATTCTTATTTTTCTTATAAAACCTAATTCCTTAATCACCTTGTGAGTCTGGTTTTTTCTAGGTATAGCAATTTCGAAGTCTGAACAAAGGGGTACGGGTGTTTTTTTCTTTTTGTCGCATATATGACTACTTTTTTAGGGTTTTTTAGGAAAAACCTCGAGCTCAGTGTTCGTTCGTTCTCACGCTCGAAAAAATATGAGAACATAACTGAGTATATTTTTTATCATTTTTTCGTACTTTTCATGGTAACGTGAAAACGACGAACCTAAGGGAGTATCCTTTAATCTCTTTTCATGCTCCATAAAAACGAAAAGATTGTCGAGCGATCTTGTTATTTTCATGCTCATTAAATTATTTGAAGAGAATGTCTGTTGAGCGGTATTTTATCTCTTTTTCAGTCTCGCCAAACTACTTTACGAAAAAGGAACTGAGAGAGTTCTCTTTTACGTGTTTTTCCAGACTCTATAATCATGAAAAACCCCTGAGTTTTATTTCCTTGGGCTCGTAAAACAAACATCGAAAGGCCCATATGGGACCAAGCCACTGCTTCCTAGGGTTCATTAAATATACTCTGAGGGACTCATCCAAAGGATGAGCTTACATCGACAAGCATATGTTATCCTCCTTAAGCTTGTGTAAAAATAAAGAGGTACTCGCTAGAAATGGTGGGAGAAATTTTGGGAAAGGGATGTGTTTTCGTATTCATATTAATGGCAGTAAGCATCGCTCTTGAACATTACATCCCCTATTTGTCATTTGAATCCAGGTTGGGAATCCGCTTGTCTCTCGTTTGAATTGCTACAAGGTCATGTCTTGGGTCATCTTTGAGTCAGTGTTGCCAAGTCCTTGGTCATGTCATGCATATGTTCAAGGGAAGTCCAAATGAGCCCTCTATTGAGTCGGCCATCTGTATTTTTCCATTCTCACATAGTCAGCCCTCCCTATGTCCATTTCAATCCTTGTTCATACTTTGTCTCATCCTCAAAATCTGTTACTTATTTCATGTCATTGATAGGGGATACATCAAGGCCCTCCTCTGACGAGTCTTGTTCTTTCGACTCCAACTCATTATTCGGAAATAAGACCTAGAAATCATTTAGTACCTTGGAACCTGCATGCCTTAATGGCAGGTCTCTTCACTTTCGACAGGGGTTCACATTATCGATCCCTGATCGAGAGATTCCACCGAGTGCTCGAATTCATCTCATTCATTTGCATTCATTCGGATTGTACTTTGGTACCTTGGGAGTCATCGACATCAATGGTGATTTCCTTTGCACTTGTTAATGGTTCCCATCAATGACCGGTAATCAAGTGGTTGATGCCATGTTCGACTTCAAAACATGTAATCACATGGATGGATTCGTACTTTCAGGTGACGATATTGAAGACCCTGAGTCTCCTTTTTTGATCTAGGATGCAATGGAGTATGTATGATTTGTATCGGCACATAGATCCACTTTGTATGTCTCTTGGCTATGTCATTATTCAAGTCTTCTCACATAGATCCACAGTGTATTCCTGGTGGCTATGTAGCATTTTGGCGAAATGCATCCATAGTGTATGATTGGTGGCCATGACATACATTTACGATTCATTTGTGATCTGAGTATGGGAATCCCTACCTCAGGACTAATATTATATTCTGTAGATGCTTGGTTGTTTGCAGGTTTCCGACTAGGTGTGCTCCTTGTTTCTGGCACACACACGCATTTTACAAAGTATTTCGGCTATCACAAGTTCCAGCATCATACTTTGGGGGGCATTCTGTTACACATGATTTTGGACACTCTGGTGATGTTTCTACAAGTGATGTATTCAAGTTCCCACAAGGACTTTTTTCCTGAGAAAAGTGACTACTATGTTCTTCCAAAAACACATTTTTGGGGAGAGTTTGCAGGCTGCCTATGTTATAGGGTGTGAAAATCCCTCATTCTCATAGACCATCCACACTTAGGGTGCGAACTGTTCATAGCCTGCTCTATAGGTAGGGTGCGAACCTGTTTTTAATTTTGAAAAGGAGAAGAGGTCATGAAGGTTCTAGAAGGGGATCTTCTAGAAAATGAGTTGGACTTCATATGGTTGGCATCCTACTGAATTCTCAGATTTAGTGGGGTCATCTTTATCCATGTAACCATCTCTCCTTCTCCTATATATTGAAAGGATTTTCATGGAAAAGGTTAAACAATATTGAATGGAGAATTGGTGAAAGAATTGTGTGAAGAACCCTGCTTGGATAGAAGCTTGGAGACTCTTTTTGGCCCACCAAGTGGTATTGTATCGTCTTCATGCAAGTATAGAGAAAGTGTGTGTGTTGGAACCAAGGGTCACTGAAAGGAAGCTTGCGACATCAAGGTGATCTGTTTGTATCTTCTACTTTCAATTAATATAATATAGAGGCATGTCCCTTTCCCATAAAATTACTTTTATTTTATTACATAACTCTTTGATCATATACATAGGTTGACATTGAATATACTTGGATATCTTCACTTTAGTTGGGTTTTTTTGTCTTGGAATTGATTTCACAAGAGCACCGAAGCGAAGTGGGAACAACAGATACCTAAGGAAGCAATATAAAGGTATGTCCCTTATACCTTCTTATCGGTAGATTCAATGACCACAACTTAGGGAAAGAGTTGTGTCCTATCCTATTTTTTTCTACATCCAGGTGGATCTAGGGAGATCTGATAGTGTCTGCACCTACCGATTTATCCGATAACAAAGAGCCTTTCTTCCTCGAAGCTTCACCTCATGCTTTTCAAATTGAGATTTAGATTCAATATGACATTATCATGTGACTTGATTCCCAAAAAGAGGATTTTCCTATAGCTATATTGGCGCCCAAAATACATGAGTTTGTGCCTAGGAAACCCTTATAAGTTGTCCTTAGTCATTTGAGCAATCATCTATTAAGTGTTTTTGATCAGTCACGATCTATGAAGCTAGTAGTCAATAAGAAACATAAAGAATAGGGTAAACAATATAGGCATTTATAGGAGTTCTGTGAAGTCAAGTTTAAAAATAAAAGGAATGGCTGCATCCTATCCAGAATGATAAGGAATTAGAACAAACAAAGGAATGATCCAATTCAAATGATTATGATAGATTATCAAAACTTTGTTGAAAGTACAACCCCAGACTCTGCAAAGAATAGCCATCCCCAGTATGACTTTTCTTCTAATGTTCCCCTGTTCCTCCAAGACTGCGAGGGATTTTCAGGAATTTGGGTTGATCTAAAGGAAAAGTTAGTGCAAGAAAAGACCTCATACTTAGATCACCAAAGATTGTTGTTGAATTTGGAAACTATGTGTTGTCACACATGTTTAGCATGGGCCCAAATATATTATGCAAACGTTCCATATTTTCAAATGCACCTTAATCAGGTTATGAGGAAGAATAGGGAACTTGAAAGTAAAAATCAAGAGTTGAGGTTTGAAATAGAACAAAGTGCTCCTCGAGAATACAACAAATCCATGAAATATGTAGATATTATTATTAATAAGTCAACAAATGTCAATGTTATTATGAGATCATAGATGCATGAATCCTCATTTTCCAATGTTTAATTTGGGTAAATAAATCTATGTTTTTATTTCTATTTGATTTGTTTGTTAAGAATCAGTTGTTGCATTGTTTTTAGACTAGCTATAGAATCAAATATTTTGTAGCTTGTCTTAGTTTAGTCAATGTGATTTTAATTTTATTTCTAGATCTCAAAAGGAATGGGAAGATGTCCTATGTGTTGTTTGGTTAATGAATACCATGAAGTACTTCTATTTTAAAACTAGGATCTATTTCAAACAATTTAAAATATCTTTTTGAATGATTGTTATAACAAACTTTTATAAGTTGTTGTAAACATTATTGTTATAAAATCAAGTTAGTATGTGGTTTTAAAACAATCTATTTTTGTAGATTTACCTCTATCCTGTGGATATGAAAAGTGGATCATTATGATGTTTAAACACTCGGTTAGCTAGGATATCAAATAGGGTGAAAATTTCGGGAGATGGACTCATGGATGTTTTATTGAAGGATATAGAATCATGCTTTAACCAAGGCTTTTATCCTGCAAGTTAAAGAGTTCAGTTCATATTATAATATACTGGTGTTACGATTTATATTCTTCAAAGTAATTGATTATGAATTGATTAAAATTATCTTTAGTCTATTTTATCAATACATGGTTCATTATTATCATCTATACATTAATTCTTTCAATTTTTTAATAGTCCATGATTCCAAATTGTATAGTTTCAGGTGATTGTATTATCTTGACGTAAATCTTGAACTGAATTGAATTTGTTCATATACTTTGAGTTTTCACAGACTATTTTTTCAATGGAAATTTATTTCTTATTGCAAATGGTCATTTATATCCTCAACTGCGAATAACAATACAAAAGTTTTCCTTTCTGTATTATGAATGAGATCTGAATTGTCAAAGTGAAGTGAATTTCTCTTTTCATTTCAATAGTCTTAGAATTATACAACTATCTGCTATATATTTATCTTAACATGAAGATTGCGGGAGTAGTTTGGTACAAGAAGACACAACACAATTTCTCTTTTAACACTAGCTAGTTTTAGGTTAGTAATTTTTCTTCTTTTGTTATTTGATTTGTGAATGTAGATTCACCTTTAAAATTAAATACTTTGTTAATCTAAGTCATAACATTATCATCTACATTCACTCCTTTATTTTCTTTTCTTTTCAAAGCTAAAAGTAGATTAGTAATTAATCTTAGCTCTATTTACATTTTTCCTAAGATTTGGTTCTCTTTTATAAACTTAGTTGCCAAGATTTTTTCACAAATATTGCAATCTGTACATTTGTATACTTTGTATATATAGAACATAAATCTGCATAGTATATAAGTAGGTTAGTAATTTTATTTTTATAGTTTAGATTATATCCCTTTATCGACCAAGAGAGTCGTAAAACCCATTAGGGTGAGTCATCCCAAATGACTTAGGTTACTTAGACAACTTCAAAGCAGACTTTCCCTCACATTTGACCGTTTGTTCACATATTCCTGTCAACAAATCCCCAACATCGAGTAGTCAGTTAGGAGGACACAATCCTAGAATGAGAATGGAGAATTAGGATACCACCATGAGGCTAATCATTTTCCATGGAATAGGTAATGACAATGCGGAGAAACATTGGTTTATGTGTGAGGTGATATGGTCTATGAAGAGGATCATATATGAGGAATATAAGATTGCGTAGATGGAGACCACTTTTAGCGATAGATACTTGATGTGTTACATCAAGTACAAGGTGATTGTGCTAGCCAAAAAGAAGAGGTCCATGAAAGAAATTAAGAGATATCCTCTTAAGGAGTTTCAAAATCCTAAGTCCAAATCTCAATGCATTATAGAGATTAAGGAGATCAAGTAGCAACCGAGAGAGACCACATAGGATTATCACCAACATTTCATTATCTTGTTGGACAGATTGACGTTCTAGATCCAAGATGTGCAACATAGAGAATGGTTCATTACATGGTTTCTTCCCCATATACAAGTTCCTCTTACGAAATAGAAGGTGAATAATTAGGAAGAGGTGGTGGAGATTGTAATGCACCTAGAGGGTACACCAAGAGGAGATAAAACATTGGAAGGTTTGGCATAGGTGAAATACCATCTCATCAACCTAATGATGTAGTTGCAAGATATGGAAAAGGAAGAGGTGGTGCACAAGCACCTATGGTGTACAATGTTTTGATCAGAAGGTCACCACAGGGATGAATTTCCTACATTGGAAAATTATATGGCAACGAGTGCACCAAATCCATTTTTGATTGGGCCCTAGATGAAATGGTATGAGATTTGTGGATAGTGGGGCCAAATTCCACCCCACTTCCAAATAGTGGAAAAGTGTCAAAAAAATCAGCATACTTAGTTTTTTGATTTCTACAAATCCATAGGGAACAATGTGAACAATTGTTGGTCACTTCAATTGATGCAGGATCAAACCCATGATGTTTTTCGAGTTCAGGAAGAGAATACTGGTGGTAATAGTGGAGGCGCTAAGAAAGGTGGATATCAAGGAGGTCCTAGAGGTGGATATGGATGAGGTCAAGGATGAGGATATGGAGGGGTAGGAGGAAGACCCCCCATTTTTTTTTAACTATGGTGAGATAGGCCATGCATCAATATTTTGTACTAAACCGTGTGATCTTTGTGGGTGCTATTCTAGTACTGACCATGTCACAAATGATTTTCCTGACTTATTAAAAAGGTGATAAGAAAAGAGGGTAGAATGAAACATGGTGACTTTAGAGCCACATGGGAATCAAAATAAGGATGAAGAAGTTGGCGTGCAATTGATAACCCAATGCAGAGAAATGATAGGAATGGAATTGGATCATGGAGAAATATCAAGTCAAATAATGGAGTGGATGATAAGAAAGGGAGAGTTTCCTCCTCCTAAGTTTGATGTTTCACAACAGAAGCAATTTCTGCACGATGAATGGAGGGACCTATAGGAATAACGATTGGGAGAAGAGATGTAGTGCATGACACAAAGGTTGCTTAAAATTCCTAGATCTATGAGGAAGTACAACATGTGACACACAGGTCGCTAGAAGAAGCCCAAGCCCATGAAGAGTTATAGAGTTCTACACATAGGTATTTGGAAGAATCTTTTATGCACAAGAATATAAAATGCATGAAAAAAAGGTTATTGGAAGAAGATCACGAGAAAGAAGAATTACAGTTAGCCAAACAAAGGGAAATAGAGGAGAACGCACATGAAGAGCTGAAGAACATAATGTGAGAAGAAGCACTGCGTGGCATGGTTCATATAGTAGAAACTTAAGACTTGATAAGTAACTTCTTTCACTATTGTTTGAATTTGTAGTGATCCTAATGCTGGAAGAAAATTGATGTATAGGTTAGTGATCTACGCAGGGGAAGAAGGAAAGACTATTACTATATCAACCCCCTTACCAGAAAGGGATGTGTGTCGGGTCAATGAAACAAAGTGTACGGGAAGAGAGTTCAATATGATGGATGAAATTAGAAGATATGAAATGGATGGTGTCATATTGGAATCGGGATCCAATTTGTGCATATCTCCTAGGAAATCCTAAGACTTGATGTGTAAATCGAACTTCGTAATGTTAGAAAAAATAGGATCATGAAACAATAAAATAAAACAAATGTGGAAGTAAAACAAAAATGATACACAATAAAATAGAGACATAGATATATGTGGTTCACCCAGTGTGGGATACATCCACAAGAAAAATTTCCAGGTCCTTCCCTTTTATTATCCAACAAAATGAAGGGATACAACCTACAACACACCCATTGTAACTTCCTTTTCTTTCCCTCACAGTATCCTCTCTCACAATACAATACTTTCAATGCTACATAGCCGCAATACAATTCCCTCATAAAAGAGCATTTCCTTCTAGGAAAAAAAAAACCCTAACATAACTTCTACCATCAGATCTGTGACCTTATAATGAACGGTCCAGATTCACTATGAAATTATAATATACATTTACAAGGTAATTTTTCCTTTGCTTTCCCCTTGACCCCCCATCAGGAGGGATGATCCCACCATGAAACCCCCCCATGTGGAGGGGTGTATAGTCTTCATGGGGTGTAAACATGGCTGAAAACAAAAACCTTTGAATCAAGAATATAATCAGGCTTCACAACCAACAATCTCCCACTTGGAGACTGATCACAACAAATCGAGTGTTGTATCTACAAGATTATCATCCTTCTTGGATCTGGAAAATTTCTCATCTTCACCTTCATGCTTGAAGACCAACTGAAACTAAGAAGGAAATAATTTTTTCCTTGGTTATTCCCTTTGTTAAAATGTGTGCAGGATTCTGGCTAGTTTGTATCTTTTCCAAATTTAGATATCCATATTCCAAGACAGATTGTATGGAATGGTACCTGAGCTATATATTCTTAGTATTCAAATGGAAGGATGATGTATTTGCAAGATGAATGGCACTCTCATTGTTACAGTACAACCTGTTATTCTCTTGCTTATTTCCCAATTCCTCCATAATGTTAAGCCCTAAATAGTGGCACATTACCCCTTAATTGGGGCATATTACATTAGCAATTTTATTTTATTTATGTCGGCTTGGGTCCATTATTTGTAATTTTACATCCTAGTCTCCTATATATACCAAGGATACATCTTCATTTGGGATCATCTTGTATTTGGAAATTTATGTGGTGTGTAAGGAGGTTTCCCCCTTGAAGAGGATTATTGTCTGAATTTATCTCTTTTTTAAGGCGTTGAGTACTTACACTGATGTTTTCCTATGCTATATTGATATTTGGTTCTTAACATTTGGTATTAGAGCTCAAGGTATTGGGGTTTCGCTGCTACATTTGAGACACCTTGGAATTTTTGCTATATTTTATTTTCTACGACGTTTCAGAAGAAACCCCTTGGATGATATTTAGTAGATGGATCAAGGTGCATTGGGTTACAATTCAAGCTCCAGAGGCCTTAAACTTTCAGATATACAGCCTGTGTAAGATAGGGTTCAAGAATCATCTATAATTGAGCCATCGCAAAATTTTCGCTAAAAAACAATTTATGTTATGTTTCAAACTCTGAAATGTGTAGGATATTCACAGAAATTATTAAATTATCTATGATAAAATATTTAGCTTCTAGGTCATATTACATTTGTAGATACACCATGTGGAAGATAGGGTATATGACTAGTCTTATTGACTATTCTCAAGTAGGTGTTCCAAGTAAAACAATCATAACTTGTTCCTAGAGTATCCAAATTGAGTGAGACTAGTTGAATTGGATAGTGGATAGTCTGTCGTATTTCAAGTACAATTTTCAAAATTTTATATCAATTATTTTTTGTGGGGCACGCTATACAAGTGATATCTCCTTGAAAGGAAAAAAAATAAGCAAGCTATGGGGAAGTGACCATAAATTCCACTTGGCACATCCAATTGTTAAGAACCAAATATCAATATAGCATAAAAAAACCTTAGAATAAGTACTCAATGCCTTGAAAAGGAGAGAAATTCAGATAATAAGCCTCTTCGAGGGGGCAACCTCCTTATACCCACATAAATGTCCAAATATAAGATGATTCCAAATGACAATGTCTCCTTGGTATATATAGGAGACTAGAAAATACAATTACAACTAATGGACCCAAGCCAACATAAATAAAGTAACATTACTAATGTAATATGCCCCAATTAAGGGGTAATGTTCCACTATTTAGGGCTTAGCATGTCCCTCCCCTTGATACAAGTGTTGTTTGCAATGCTTGAGTAAATATGGATGTTTATGTATAAAAGACTCATCTTCCCAAGTGGAATCTTCATTCTATAGTTTCCTCCATTTAATGAGATACTATGAAATGGATATATTCCTTAGTTGGAGAATTCTTGTGTTAGTGACAGCTTCAAGCTCCACTATGATTTTTCCTTCCTTGTCAAGTTCTGTAAATATAGTTTGAACTGGGATCTTGTCACCTACCTTCTTTAAGCATGAAATATGGAAATTTGGGTGTACTCATGAAGATGCATGCAACTCCAATTTGTATGTCATAGTACTAATCTTTTGAAACAACTTATAAGGGCCATAGTACTTTGGTGATAATTTATTATCCTTCTTGGTTTGGTTGAGGGACATATGTTTGTATGGTTGTAGTCTTAAAAACACCCAATCCCCTACTTCAAAACTTCTTTCACTATGATGTTGATATGTTTGTTGTTTCATGCAATTATGTGACATGGTTAGGTTGTCCTTTAAGATTTGGAGAACTTGTTGTTGATGCTTGATGTGATCTTCCACTTCTTAAACCTTATATTTTTCTTTTAGAGAAGAAGTGATGGAAGGAGGGTGGTATCCCTCGATAAATGGTGTCATTTTTGTTGCAGTATGAAAGGAAGTGTTATACTACCATTCTGCCAAGGGTAACCATTTGAACCATTGTGTTTTTTTATTTAAGACAAAGCAATGAAGGTATCCTTCCAGACATTTGTTCACTATCTCGATTTGTCCATGAGATTGAGGATGATAGGATGAGCTATGAGCCAATTGAGTACCCAAACAAGAAAATAATTATGTCCAAAAATGTCCATTGAAGATGGGATCTCTATCACTTACAATAATCTTTGGGCTTCCATGTATCTTTTGAGCTGTCTCCATGAATGCGGTGGCAACTGCATTTGATTTGAAGGAATGAGAGAGTGCACAAAAGTCTGCATACTTGGTCAGTCTATCAACAATCACCCTGATGAAGCTCTTCCCTTGAGACTTCGATAACCCTGTGATGAAATCCATGGAAAACTCCTCCTAGAATTGACTTTGGATGGATAAGGGTTGAAAAAGACCCGAGGTATTAATTGTTTCCACCTTATTTTGTTGGGAAACTAAAAATTCTTCCACAAACCTTTGAACATCATTTTTAAGGCCATCCCAAAAAAATTCCTTCTTAACCCTATGGTAAGTTTTCAAAAATCCTGAGTGTCCTCCTATCAGAGAGGTGTGCAATTCCAATAGTACATTTTGTTTGAGTTGAGAGTTCTTACATAAATATAAGCGATCTTTGTACCATAGTGAATCATGTTTCCATGTAAATGTATATGATGCACTGTAATCTTGCTACAACCTTTGAATGAGAGTGCACACATTTTCGTCATTCTTGCATTCATCCCTTGCTTCTATTATCCAATCAGGTTGGATGATCAAGATAGCAAGGAGAAAGGCCTCAACATCTTCATCCTTTCTTGAGAGTGCATCTGCCACAACATTTTGCTTCCCTTTTTTATAGACAATTTCAAAATCATAACCCAATATCTCGGTCACCCATTTGTGTTTCTCTTTTGAAGATAGTCTTTGTTCCAAAAAGTATTTAAGACTTTCATGATTTGTTTTGACCTTGAAGTTCCTACCTATTAGGTAAGGGCTCCATTTCTTCAATGCATGTAGTATTTCCACCATTTCCTTCTCATAAATGGGTTTGTGTAAGTCCTTTCTCTTGAGTGGCCGACTTTCAAAATCTAGGGTCCTTCCTTCTTGCATTAGGACAACACCAATTCCATTTCCCGAGGCATCACATTCCACAATAAAGGTTTTTGTGAAGTCTGGAGTGGTCAAGACATGATCTTTGCACATCACCTCTTTAAGTTGTTCAAAATCCTTAGCTGCCTCTGGAGTCCATGAAAATTCATCCTTCTTAGTTATTTCCATTAAAGGTTCTGTTATTCTTCCATAGTGTCAAACAAATTTGTGATAGTAACCTGTCAAACCCAAAAATCCTCTAAGATTATTCAATGTTTTTGGAATCATCCAGTCCATCATGGAATTAATATTGTTAGGTTCTACCTTGACACCTTCATGAGATACGATATGACCCAAATACTCTACCTCCTTCACCATAAATAAAAATTTGGATGGTTTGGCATATAGTTGTGTCTCCTTTAGTAGTTGTAGCACCTTGTCAACATGTTGCACATGATCCTCCCAAGACTTGCTATAGATTAGTATATCATAAAAAAATACTAACACAAATTTTTGAAGGAAGGGCTTGAAAATGAAATTCATCAACCCTTGGAATGTGGAAGGTGCACTTGTAAGGCCAAAGGGCATGACAAAAAATTCATCATGGCCTTCATGAGTTCAAAATGTTGTTTTGGGGATATCTTCTTCCTTCATTCTAATCTAATGATACCCTGAACGGAGATCCAACTTTGTGAAATAGATTTCTCCATGTAGTTCATCTAACAATTCATTAATGACGAGAATGGGAAACTTATCTTTAATAGTGATCTTGTTGAGTTCTCTATAGTCTGGACACATACGCCATGAGCCATGTTTCTTGAGTACCATTACCATCAGTGCAAAGTAAGAACTTTTGCTAGGTCTAATAATGCCAACCTCTAACATTTCGTCAAACATACGCTGAATTTCACTCTTTTGGTCATATGGGTATCTATACAGCCTAATGTTAGGAAGAAAATTCCCATGAATTAGGTGAATATCATGATCATGATTTCGAGTGGGTGGAATACCTTTGGGAATATCTTCAAATAGTTTCGAATGCTTATCAATGATTCCTTGGATATCTATGGGAATAGATGGCTTAGATGTTTGAACATCTAGTGAGCATAGTTGTGCAATTACACATTGATTCCCCTTTCTCAATAATTTGGTCATGCCATTAGAGATTATCAACTTACTGGGTTTCGTTGTGATACCTCTTAACTCAATTTATTTTCCTTCCAATGAAAATTTCATGAAAAGTTCTTGAAAAATAAAATCCATTTCTCCTAATGATGTAACCATTGTATTCCTAGTACAACATCAACACCACCCATGGGTCTAGAAATCATTGGACTATTTAGTACATATTCCCCCATAGTGAGATTGATCTTATTGAATTTTCTTGAGCAATTGATAACTCCTCCATATTCAATAATTACTTGAAAACCTGGCGTTGAATATACAAAGTAATTGAGAGCTTTGGCTAATTTATAGTGAATGAAATTATGAGTACTACCATAATCAATTAGGACTATTACCTTTTTCTTTTTGATATATCCTTAGATCTTGAGGGTTTGAGGAGTGCTAATTCTAGCCAATGCATTACACTATATCATGTGAGTCATCTCTTCAGAAGAAATTGCTTCTACATTTTCATCTTGAGATGGTTCTTGTTCTTGTTCCTCTTCACAATCTATGTAGAATAATTTCTTCTCACCACAATTATGTCATTTACTGTACTTGATGTCACAATTAAAGAATAAACCTTTTTCTTTTCTTTCTTTCAATTGTTGAAGTGTCAATCTTGTAGGTTGAGGTGTTTTAAAAGAAGGAGAATTATTATCTTGATAGATGTTAGGAGTGGTCCTTCTAGTAGCCATAGCCATATTTATACTTTCAATATTTCTTGCCACCCTAAATGCATTCTCCAATGATTTGTCTTTGCAAAGGCGAACCTCATGTTGAATGTTATCCCTTAAATTTCCTATGAATACATCAATCAAGTGATCATATGGAATATTTGTTAACTTTATATTCAGTCTTTGGAAGTCCTCAATGTGCTCTATAACTGAACCCTTTTTCTTTAGATTTATCAATTGGCTAAAGAAGGTATTTTTCCTTGTATCCTCATAGCGTTCTATCATTTCTTCCATGAAAATTGTCCAAGTAACGAGTGATTTGTGAGAGAAAAGCCATCGATACCACAAAAATTGATTGGGTTCTAAATATAAAGAAGCAATTTGTACCTTTTGTGTATGTGGCACATCATGTAGATCAAATAATTTCTCCATCTGAAGTATCCATGTGATCAGGTCCTTGCCATTAAACTTCTCCATATCGATCTTAGGAATGTGGTTAGTATTTAACCTAAAGTTGCAGTTTCTCCATTCTTGGTTCATCTTCCTTGTGTCCTCATCATGAATTTCATGGGATACGTTTTCACTTTTAGATGTCCTCTCTATTAGGAAATTTTTCAATCCTTCCATGATGTCCCTTTTTAAACCATCCATCATCCCTTGTAGTTCATATTTTGTCACTTTCTTCTTTTGTAAATCATTAATGTCCCTATAAATTTCTTCACCTTCATCAAGATTCCAAGTAGGACTATCTGGCGGCTTATTTGGTGTATAATTTCCCTTTTTTGGTGTCATGTTGCCCAAGCATCACTTTTAAACCTTGATTTTGAGGTGGTTCTGCTAGAAAATATTTGATGCAGGAGCATCGCTCACTCAATCAAGCGAGCCAGCGCGAGGAGGAAAAGGAACAACTGGACAATGCCAGCCTTCAAATTTTGAAACATTGTAATGTGTCTACGCCAAACATTAATACGTTGATGTGATGAAGCGCACTTTGTATATGTAACGGACCTCGAGCGGATAAGCTCTCGTCCTTAGGTAGCTGAGGCATTTACTTAAATTTAATGCAAGTAGATAGAATAATTAACTGTAGATTAGACAGTTTAGCTTTCGAGAGGGAAAACGGAGTATAGACACCCTCCCTTGTATCATTGTATTATCATCAAGCATTAGCATTGAGAGGAAGAAGAGAGAGCAAAGCAGAGAGTTGTGAAGAACTTCCATGTACAGATATTGAGTTAATAGGAGAAGCCCTGATTCAATTCCATGGATGTGTTTGATCTCTGTGTGCTGTTGATATTATGCCTTTGCATGTTTGCTTCCTTTTATGCTTATTTATTATATGCTACGTATGTGATTGCATATCAGGTTCGAAACCTGAGGAAATGAAAGAATGAGTTTCAATTGTTTCTCTGGTTGAGCCATGAGATTCTTGCATAGAGTGCAGTCGAATTCCTCCGCATAGAGTGCGTCGAGGAGGCCAAGCAGTTGGAATTTTGTTCTCTTTCGCCCATAGTTGGATTTGAGGTATTCAAGCCGTGCAGGTGAGTGCAAGTCGAATTTGAGTCTCAGTGGCAAGTCTGAGAAGAGGAAAGGGATGAAGCCATTGTGAGCGTGGACGCACGGGACCTAGAAGACTTCAACACTTTCGGAAAGTGATTGAAGAACGAGCACAAGGAGCGTGTTCGAGGAATCCTTGAAGGAGTCCGAGTTGACAAAAAATCTCAGGAGGGATAGTCCCTTTTGTTCGCCGTGAAGTCGACCCCTGCGGAGGTCTCACAGAACAAAGGTGGTGAATGGGGGAAAATCTTCAAGAGGAAGAGAATCGACGACTTGAATCGTCGTGGAGAATCACTGAGATCGCGACCCGACTTGTAGGTCAGATGTATCGGGAGTTCGCGATGGAAGATTCTTTTTTCTCGTAGAGTGAGGTCACAAGGATGTGAAACGCGACGTCCTGGAATGTTTTGCATGGTGTACATCGGGATTTGATGATGTGACAGGTGATCTCGGGATATCGGATCTCGGGTGTTGGAGGCCTCAAAGTCTGATCTCTGGAGTGACGAGAGCGCAAGGTCGCGAGATTTCCGAGTCATCGGCATCTCGGCACTTCGGGTCTCGGAGGTTGAGAATTCAGTGGAATAGAGACACTAGTCGCGAGTCGCGATAGCGCGAGGTCCCGATATACCGAGACAGAGTCAATGTTGACCAGAAGTATCGGGTCTCGGGATCCGAGAGTCCAATTCCCGGTTGCGGAACTCGCGAAGTCGCGAGGTCCGATCTCCCGATTTCTCAAGGGAGAATCACGAGGTAGTGTTCTTGTGGGTAAAGAACTCCCATGGGAGTTGGAAGAGCATTGACTCTTCGGGCCGTGGAGAAAGAGAAGGTCCTGGTGGGGCGACCGTACCGTCGAGGGTGCGGGTTGCGTCAATATTTCTTCTGTTGTATCTCCAAAATTTCGGCCCTTCTGGGTATGAAAATTCATTTTTTGTATCTCTCTAATATTTCTTCTCTACAATGCCACAGTTTTGAAATCCAACTTACTGTTGTTCCACATATAGTAAAAACATACACTTTGGTGCTCTTCCTACTATCTTTATCACCTGCCATATCTTAATCAACATATCCTTGTTGAACAGTGTCTGAACCTCCAAAACATAATGCATGAGTAGAAGTACCTCTCAAATACCTGAGAATCCACTTTACTACCTCCCAATGTTATTTACCTGGATTGTTCATATACCTACTCATAACTCCCACTGCATGTGCAATATTTGGTCTTGTGCAAACCATCACATACATCAAGTTGCCAACTACTGATGAATAAGCGACCATATACATGTATTTTATCTCCTCGTGTGTCTTGGGACACCTTTCTTTGGTTAATTTGAAATGGTTGGCCAAAGGTTGACTAAATTGTTTTTCATACTGCATTCTAAACTTCTCCAACACCTTCTCTATGTACTCACCCTGAGACAATGTCAATTTGCGGTTTTTCCTATCTCTTGTTATTCTCATACAAATAATTTTCTTTGCAGCACCCAAATCTGTCATCACAGATGAATTAGATAATTTATTCTTGAGCACATTTATATCCTACATATTATACCCTACAACAAGCATTCCATCTACATACAATAGCACGATAATATAGCTTCCATTTTCTATCCTTTTAAAATAAACACAGTGATCAGAATGACATCTACTATAACCTTGTTATATCATGAACCTATCAAAATTCAAATACCACTACCTTGGATCTTTCTTTATTCCATCCAAGCTCTTCTTCAAACTGCATACCAAATTTTATTTCCCTTTGACCTCATACCCCTATGGCTACTGCATATAAATATCTTCATCCAAATCCCCATGGATAAAAGATATTTTTACATATAATTGTTCAAGATGTAAATATTCTACTTCCACAAGACTTAAAATAGTCCCAATTGAAGTCATCTTAACAATAGGACATAAAATTTCATCAAAGTATATACCTTTGTTTTGTGAAAACCCCCCTACAACAAGTCTATCCTTGTACCACTTTTTGCCTCCATCTTCTTCCTTCAACTTGTAAACCCATTTATTCTGCAATACTCATTTTCCTGTAGAAAATTGAACAATGTCCCATGTATGGTTATTTACCAAGGAATATATTTCATCTTTCATTCCTTTCTCCCACTTCTTTTTAGTTTCTTCATGCATTACCTCTTCATAACATTATGGTTCACCAGAATCATTCAACAATAAATAATACAATGAAGGAGAGTATCATTTAGGAGGTCTACTTAACTTGGTAGATCTTTTAACAAGACTTGTAAGAGTTTGAGGTACCTACTACTCCTATTGTTGTACATTTTTATTTTTTGGTACCTTTGGAATTTCTTTTTTAGTGATCGTATCAAGCACTATGTATTCTAGTTTTTCTTTTTCCTATTTCTTTCCCTACAAGTGATCTTTGTACATGGCCTTCTCATTGAATATGACATATCTACTCCTAATGATTTTTTTATTTTCATAATCCCATAATATATAACCGAAATCATTAACACCATATCCAATAAAGATACACTTCTTGGATTTTTCCTCAATCTTTGTTTTATTTTCTTTATCAATATGGACAAATGCTTCACAATCGAAAGTATTCAAAAATGAATAGTTTACATTTTTACCTGTCCATGCATATGGAATTACACCATCCAAAGAGATTTAGGGTCCTATGTTTATTAAGTAAAGAAAATTATTTACAGCATCTTCCCAAAACTATAAGGAAAACCCATCATGCAATCTCATACTCCTTGCATGCTCCATGATTGTCATGTTCATCCTTTTTGACACACCATTTTCTTGTTGTGTTCTTGGAACTGTTTTTTCTCTATGAATCCCATGGTATGAATAGTAATCATCCAACTCCTTGTTGAAATATTCACCTCCATTTTCTAATATGAGACATTTCAACCTTTTTCATGTCTCAATCTCAACAAAAGCTTTCAATTTCTAAAAAGTATCAAATACATCATATTTTGTCAAATGCAATAAACCCAAGTTTTTCTAGTTGCATCATCAATAAAAGTAACATAATAATGATATCCACGAAGATATGACACATAACTTTTTCCCCACACATTTGTATGCACAAGATTTAACCTTTCACTCTTATTTTGTTTTTCGACTCTGAGAAATCTGACTCTCTTCTATTTTCCATAAACCCAATGCTCACAGAAATCCAAATCAATTTGTTTAAGATATGGAAAGAAATTTATTTTGTGAAGTATCTGCATACCCTTCTCACTCATGTGTCCAAGCCTATGATGCCACAATGTTGTATCCACTCCTGTAAAAGCTAAAAATATAGAAGATTCAATATTACCAATACATAAATACAATGTACCTACCTTCTCTCCTTTTTCTATCACCAGTGATCCTTTGGTGACCTTCCACACCTTATCTATAAATATGGATATACAAACTTCACTTTCCAACAACCATGTTGAAATTATTTTTTACCTTAGATCTGGAACATGTCTTACCTCTTTCAAAAACCATTGGTTTCCATTCCTTTTCTTTATTTTTACCTTTCCCATTCCAACAATTTTGCATAGTGCACCATCACCCAAATGAAGTTGTCCAAAATTACTTTGAACATAATCTAGAAAATGTTTCATATGGGGTGCATAATGAAATGAAGCCTCTAAATCTACTACCCAATATTCATAAATATTATCTACAAAAAGAATCAAAGCATATTGTAAAACATAACATGTTACATTTGCTTCTTGACTTTTCTCTTGTTGTCCATCTCTTTGTTTCTTTGGAGCTCTGGAGTATTTCTTTAGATGTCCTTTCTTCCCACAATTCCATCACTCTATCTTTCCCATTATCGATTTGAATCTTCCATTCCTAAAATTCCCCTGGTTACCTCAGCCCTTTTCTCTATCATTTTGTCTTCCCATGTTCTCCATGGTTAACACATTACCTGATGTCTCACTTGTTATTTTCCATCACATTTCCTAACTAAGGATAACACCAACAACATCATCAAATTTTAAAGTGTTTGAACCAGAGACAAATTTACTTACAACCATGACCAATCCATTAGAGCTTTCTGGTAATGAGCACAAGATTAGAACATCCCCGGCCTCATCATCAAATTCCACTTTTACAAAACTTAGCTTATTAGTAACCATATTAAATTTATTTAAATTATTTAGAACAAACCCACCTTTTGACATCTTCATATTATACAATCTCTTCATTAGAAAAACCTTCCTATACACCGAGGGTTTTCGTATAGTTTAGTCAATGCATCCATAAACTCCTCCATTATCTTTTCGTTCGAAATATTGAAATCCAATAATGTTGACAATCTCAACTGTATCATTTCTAGTGCGTTTCTATCAATAACCTCCCATTATTTATCCTTCATGGTCATCAAATTATTTTCTATTCCACCCAATATTAGGAATATATCCTTTTGATATAAATAATATTCCATCTGCATCTTCCATAACTCATATTATTTTTCGTTAAATTTCTTGACCCTAAACTTTCCATATTCTATTATTGCTCCCACTTGAACTAGGAACGCTCTTTTCCTATGAGTTACTTTTCACTTCAATACTAGTTGTTAGAAAAAATAGGATCTCAAAACAATAAAACAAAACAAATGAAAAAATAAAACACAAAAGATACACAATACAACAGAGTCACATATATACGTGTTTCACCATGTGTGGGCTACATCCACGTGAGAAATTTCCAATTCCTTCCATTTTATTATCCAACAAAATGAAGGGATACAACCTACAACACACCAACTGTAAACTCATCTTCTTTATCTCACAGTCTCCCCCCTCATAATACAATATTTACAATGATATTGTTGATATTGACAGGGGGGTGAATCAGTATTAAGTACAATTTAAAACATTTTTCAACTTATACTTAAACCATTCAACTATATCCAATGCGCAATGAACAATAGTATAAGAGTTACACCAATACACCACCATGCACAATATATGATAAATAATCAATAGTTATTGTTCAAGGGAAGTAACGACTTCCAAAGGTTGCTACAGCTTCCAAATGTAAAGGGAGGGATAAACCTCCAAGAGGAAGATACAATCCTCCAATATCAAGAGATATTTTAACTCTCCATCCTTGTCCCTTCATTCCACCCAAGAATATATGAGAGATAATAAAACTTTACATTAAATCATCACCATCAACCAATCATCACATAGAACTTGATAATGCTTCCCGAGACTTCTTCAATTTCTGCAATTCTTCAACTCTTGGAGTACTCTGATCTTGTAGATAATATTACTCAATGTATTCTCTAAAACTCCTCCAATTTTCACTCCTTGAATCCTCCCCAAAAAGAGGTTATAGAAAAAATCGTAGACTTTATTCAATTTTGGTCTACTCAGGAGAGTGAACTTGCACAGAATGCCCCACACTCAATAATTAACATCTGATTTTGAAACTTTCACACAAGAAACTATAGTCTGTACTCTTTCCAATTAAAATTGTCCCACTTCATTTGGATTCTCTATTAAGAAGTTATGACTATTTTACTCGGAACACATGTTTATTGACTAGCTTCAGGACTGGTCACAAACCCTATCTTCCACGGAGTGTATCTCCATAATTATAGTGAATCAAGAGCTGAAATTTTTACCAGAGGTACCTTGATATGTCTTCTCAATACCGTAGTGATTTCACCATATTAATAATTCTATAAAAAAATTTATAGAAAAAATGGTAAGATGACCCGAAAATAACATACCTTAGAACACATCACCAAAAGACTTCATCCTCCCTTGAAATCCGGCCTTCTTTTCTTCTTATTTCATATGAAATTCATCTTATATCAAACGAATGTATAATGATGTTTATTTATACCATTTATGTCACTTCCTTTTAACATTAGGGCCCACTTGGCACTTTCTTATTTTGTAATTCTTTTCTTTAATTATCTTCAAGGCCTACATGTACTTCCTTCTTCAATTCACTTTGTCATCTTCAAAAAATCATTTCTCCTCAACCATGAGGATTCACATGACGTGTGACATACCACCAGAAACAACACGACGTATACTATCCATCTGTGGGTGTTGTATCTGCATGTGCTTTTTCCTTCATGTCCAAATACCTTCATCAATCTTGTGGTCCAAAACCCATGACTAGGGTTGACATCAATGACAACAACCAATGTTCCTACAATCTCCCCCTTTGTCATTGATGGCCACACTCATGCTCCCACTATCATCATGATCCTAATTTCTATCCCCCTTTGACATCAATGGCAAAGATTATGGCTTCTCCCCCTGAGTTTAATGGAAAAAGGTAACCTTCTTCTTTGGGGCTGCTCCCCCTAAACATGTGGCACTCAATAATACTTCATCCTTATTTTTGGTCTTTGGGACTTTTTCTTCCTTGGAATCCTTTTGTGTGGCTTCTATATTCTCTCTCTTCTTCATGTCTAGGATGTATATATTGTTCGGTCTTCTTGTTATAGTTGCAACCAATCTTCCTAAGTTATTTTCTCTGATTTTACATTTTCAAGAGTCAAACGTAAGAGTGTATCCTTGATCACATATTTTGCTGACACTGAGTAGATTATGCTTTAAATATTCAACCAATAGGACTTTTCCTACTTTTACATTTTCACTTCCAAGCTTTACAGCTCCTTGTCCAAGTATTTTGGTAGATGAGTCATCTCCAAATGGAACATTTCCACCCTTTTTCTTCAAGATGAAAAATTTTCTTTGATCTCCGGTCATATGAGATGAGCACCCACTATTTATGAACCATTCATCTTCTTCTTTGCATTGTTTAGAGACTAATTCTATTTAACAATTTTCATTGTGTGGAATTTCTTTGCTTTTCCATGTTGTAGTTGGTATGCAGACATTTGGCATATGATTATCTTCCTTCATCTCTCTGCAATCTCGTGCTTTGTGACCAAGATTATTGCACTTGTAACATACAATATTTTGATACATTAATGGGTCAAATGGATTATAATTTATGTTGAATGGTCTACGAACATTTTCATATCTACTATTTTCACCATTCATGTATCTTTCATAGTTATTCCTTTCATTGATTCTACAATTGATTGCCTTATGTCCAAAATTTTCACAAGTATAACAATGTCCAAAAAATAAATTTTGATACCCAGGCATAAGTGATCTTCTTTGTGGTGTGGTTCATCTGGGTTCACGATCTATTCTTCTATAGTTTCCTTCATAATGATTGCTTTAATACCTAATGGGAGAGGATCTTCTTGATGTCTCATTCCTTTTGAATTCTAGTTTTCTATCTTGTTGTTCAACTTGTTCTGGAGTGTTGCTTTCATCATTTTCAACTTCCGTCTCTTGTTTTGTTGTCTTCAAACTATCATTGTATCCTAGTTCTATCTTGTTGTTTGGAGATCTTTGACTGCTAAGGATCTCATCTAATTTTTTAGTTCTTTTTTCGAACTTCTTCAACTTTTTTGTTGTCAATAGTAGCTCCCCTTCTGTGTGATCCAGTTCTGCTTTCAATTTCTCATAATCTTCTAATTTTCCCTTCAAGCTATTAATGGTCTTTTCAAGCTTCTAATTCTCTTCTTCACAACTACTCAATTCACCTTTTAGTATTATGTTTGTGTTTCTAAGATTTCTATTTTCAGTTTCAACATGCTTCAACTTTTCAAGATTCTCATCTTCTTGTTCACTCTCTGCATTGTCTTTGTATCCCCA
>ML804249.1:38556-52983 GCA_009831015.1 Picea engelmannii | reverse complement strand
TCATCACTCTCATATGAGGAGATGTCATCATCCTTGGAGTAGAAGCTCTTTTTATTGTTGAGACTTCTCTTTTTATAGTAACAGTTTTCAACAATATGTCCTATTCTACCACAATTAAAGAATTTGAGAGGAGACTTACCTTTCTATCTTCCACTGCCTTTCTGGAACCTTCTTACGAAATTTTCTATTTCTTCATCAAGGTTGTTATCCTTGTATTTTGTCTTCTTTATGGATTTAAAGGCTGCTTCATTGTTTGTCTAGTCACTTTTTTTACCTGTTCTCATTTCATATGCCATAAGAGTCCCATGTAATTCATCCATTGTCATTTTGGTCAAGTCCCTAGTTTCTTCAATGGCGGAGACCTTAGCATCATACTTCAAGAGAAGTGATCTCAACACTTTTTGTACAACCAAGGATTCATTGAGCTCTTCACCTAATCCTCTGATAGAATTAACAACTTCATCAACTCTAAGAAGATAGGTTGCAATATCTTCCTTTTCATTCATCTTCAAATTTTCAAATTCTGCTCTATGTCATTGAAGCTTGACCTACTTAACTTTTGGATCACCTTCGTAGATATTCTTGATTTTGTCCCATACCTCTTTAGCAGTGCTGCATCCCATCACTTTGATAGAAATGGTTGGTGCCAATGCTGCTAGAATAACATGTCTGGCTTTTGAATTACAACTCATAAGCTTCTTCTCATTTGGATCGATTGGAGCATTATTTGGGATTACATAGCCATTTACAATTGAGTACCAAATGTCTACTCCCAAAGCTGTTAGGTAAGTTTTCACTCTATCACTCCAATATGCATAATTTCTTCCATCAAATTTTTGAATCACATTTGAAATGTGGTCATGGTCATCCATCTCTGCTCGGGATTTTCCTTCCAGTGGTTAAACTGTTGTGAAGGCAACCTGCTTTGATACCAATTATTGATACTGAGAGGGGGTTGAATCAGTATCAAGTAAAATTTAAAACCTTTTTCAACTTATACTTAAACCATTCAACTATATACAATGAGCAATGAACAATAGTATAAGAGTTACACCAATACACCACCATGCACAATATATGAGAAACAATCAATAGTTATTGTTCAAGCGAAGTAATGACTTCCAAAGGTAGCTACAACTTCCAAATGTAAAGGGAAGGATAAACCTCCAAGAGGAAGATACAATCCTCCAATATAAAGAGAGAGTTGAAATCTCCATCATTTCCCCTTCCTTCCACCCAAGAATATATGAGAGATAATAAAACTTTACATTAAATCATCACCATCAACCAATCATCACATAGAACTTGATAATGCTTCCTGAGACTTTTTCAATTTCTGTAACTCTTCAATTCTTGGAGTACTCTGATCTTGTAGATAATATTAATCAATGTATTCTCTGAAACTCCTCCAATTGTCACTCCTTGAATCCTCCCCAAAAAGAGGTTATAGAAAAAATGGTAGACTTTATTCAATTCTGGTCTATTAAGGAAAGTGAACTTGCATAGAATTCCTTGCGCTCAATAATTAACATCCGATTCTAAAACTCACACACAAGAAACTACACTCTGTACTCTTTCCAATGAAATTTGTCTGACTTCATTTGGATTCTCTATGAATAATTTATTATTGTTTTACCTGGAACACCTGTTTATTGACTAGCTTCAGGACTGGTCACAAACTCTATCTTCCACATAGTCCATCTCCATAATTATAGCGAATCAAGAGCTAAAAATTTTACCAGAGGTACCTTGATATGTCTTATCAATACCATAGTGATTTCACCATCTGAATCGTTCTAGAAAAAAAAATTATAGAAAAAATGGTAAGATGACCTGAAAATAACATACCTTAGAACACATCACCAAAAGACTTCATCCTCCCTTGAAATCCAACCTTTTTTTCTTCTTATTTCCTCTGAAATTCAACTTATATCAAATGAATGTATAATGATGTTTATTTATACCATTTATGTCACTTCCTTTTAACATTAGGGCCGACCTGACACGTTCTTATTTTGTAATTCTTTTCTTTGATTATCTTCAAGGCCTACATGTACTTCCTTCTTCAATTCACTTTGTCATCTTCAAAAATTCATTTCTCCTCAACCATGAGGATTCACGTGATGTGTCACATACCACCGGAAACAACATGATGTATACTATCCATCCATTGGTGTTGTATATGCATGTGCATTTTCCTTCATGTCCAAATACCTTCATCAATCTTGCAGTCCAAAACCCATGACTAGGGTTGACATCAATGACAACAACCAATCTTCCAATAGATACATAGTCATAATACAATTCCCTCATAAAACAGAGTTTCCTTCTAGGGAAAAAAAACATTAACATAATTTCTACTGCCATATATGTGACCTTATAATGAATGGTCCATATTTACTATGAAATTATAATATACATTTAGAAGGTAATTTTTCCTTTTGGGGCTTCACTTACGGACCCCCGTTGGGGGCCCACTTGCCCTAGGACCCCACAAGGGGGAAAATCCCTCCCTGTAACCTCCCCCCCATGTGGATGGGTGTACATTCTTCATGGGGTATAAACATGGCTAAAAAAAAATACCTTTGAATCAGGAAGATAATTAGGCTCCACAACCAACAGGTATGGTCTCCAATTTATCTTTGTTTAGTGAATCAATAAAAGATATATCCTATATGTTGGTTGGAGCAAGTTTAAGTGAGCATAGAAGAGGTGACTAATAATGCATATTTTAAGTGACTGATATCATGTATAATTGATATTCGTACCCCACACTACTTGGAATTGAACGGATCTTTGAAAACAATGTTGTATTAAATATGAAGAAGAGGAAAATATTGTTTGCGATAGACACCCCATGCATGATTTCACCATTATATCCAAATGAAGGTGATAGATAGAATGATCTCATTAATGAGGTTGCACGGAGCTCTACCATTGAAAATATCTACTACATTATGGGGCGTAAGGAATATTACATGAATCTCATGGAAGTTGGGGATCTAAGTTGGAGAAGTGTGAAGTCCTCTGATACTGATTCATAGGATGCCATTGCGAGGTGGAAACATAATCTATATGAGGTCTCTACATGGATATTTTCACAGATAATGAAATAAGTGCGATGGATTGACTCTGAAATATGTGATATCTCGAGGTTTAATGGGATGGGGCCAATGGAAGAGTTATTAGTACACATGGAGAATACCATTCTAGAATATCGAAGGATTCAATTTATATATGTTGTAGTATGAGGAAAACCTATAGGCTTGTGGGAGACACACCACATATATATATAAGACTCAGTGTAGGTGGTCAAATTTATAAAGGTCAGATTCTGACCCATTTCTAACTTTGAATTGGGCAATTGGTATAAGGGTGCTTAATATCCTCAAGAGATTTTCTCTGCTGTGAATGAAATTGTATTACCAAGAATATCCCTCATACCCAATGTGTCCACCATCTTGTCCATACTATGAATATGGTTCCAAGGAGTTGGTACATTCAAGAGGAACTCATGAGGCAGACACTAGATTGGGCTCATGTAAGTGAAAATTTTTATTCAACGTTAATATTCATGGTCAAAGATTCTTCCTAGAAGGAGGAACTAATATGGATATAAAATGATATCTTCCAACATCAACAAAAGGAGGCGAAACCAAAAATTGTCTGCTCATATAATCAACCATTGGTAAAATTAAAGGAGGTTGTGCATTGCTACAAATTTGAAGTTCATGATGTTGATGAAGATGACTTAAGAGGCACGAAAATAAATTAAATCAAGGGAGAGAAAACTATGGAAGGAAAAATGGAAGAGATGGTTGCATCAGACTATGGTTGTCCAATTTAGAAAAAGAAGCATAATATATGTACTAAGGAAGCACCAAAAATGGATATCATCGAAGACTCTTAGGACAAGGAGATTGTCACCAAATTGGTAGATCTACCAAAAAAACATGACGATTTGTTCCATCGAAGCTTCTCACATATGAAGGACAACACCAGTTCCCTTGTGGTCATGAAAATTGAGCTCAATCCAGACTATAAACTTGCTAAGAGAAGGCCCTACCGCTTGAACCCCAAATACAAGGAAAAAGTGCACAAGGATTTGGATCGAATGTTATATGTTGGGATCATTGTTCCCATGGAGGAGTCATATTGTATTAGTCCAATGGTGGTGCAAAAATATAAAATAGGAGACATTCAAGTTTGCGTTGACTTGCAAAGGCTTAATGTCATCTACACGCACGATCCATTCCATGTTGATTTTAGCGATGATGTCTTGGAAAATTTCAGAGGATGTGAGGAATATTCCTTTACAGATGGGCTTTTGGGATATCATCAAGTTCATATCACTAAGAAATATCAAGCCAAGACCATATTTTTGATGGAGTGGGGCTCCTTTTCTTTTACAATCATGCCTTTGGGGATGAAAAATGCACCTATGGAATTTTCTAGGATAATGGTTACAACATTCAAATAATTTATCCACAGGCTTTTTGAGGTCTACTTGGACGATTGGATAGTATTTAGTTTGCTCGAAAATCACATGCAAGCCCTCTTCTTAATGTTGTACAGATGTCACCAACTCCATATTTCACTAAAATTAAAGAAGTGCATCTTCTCTACATCATTTGGGATGTTGTTTAGGCATTTCATTTCCAAGGATGGATTTCTAGTAAACCAATAAAAAAACACCTCCATATTGGATATGGTGGCACCCACTTTGGTCTGTAAGTTATGTGCCACCTTGGGTCATACAAGATATTATCGTTGATGTATTCATAATTATATGAAGATTTTTGTACCACTAGAGAATATACTATGAAAGGACACAAAGTACATTTGGATACAGGAATATAAGGACTCATTGGATACCCTAAAGGAGAAACTAGTCAATTAGTTGATTTTGGTCTTCCCAACTGGTCCAGGATATTTCATGTTCATGTAGATGCTTCATCCATTTCACTGAGGGATGTATTGCATAATCACATGAAGGGCATATTGATAATCTAGTTTATCGTTGTATTTCATAAGCTTGAAAATTATGCATCATAGTGTTTAGGGAGGAAGAAGTGCAGAGAGACGTTGTAGCAATAGAAGGTGGAAACCTCAACAAAAAATAAAATGAGCGAGCTTTCTGCAAAATTTGAGAGGGATTTATCATTGGCTTTCTACCTTTCTACTAGAAATATTTCTAGGAGTGCATGGTACGTGGACATTGGTGCATCTTTCCATATGACATCATCAATGGATTTGTTTACAAGTCTAATGGAGAGATACTCATGAGTACATGTGGAAATTTTTAATGATTCCAAGTACACAGTAAAAGGAGTTGGGAAATTTTTGTTTCATCTAAAGTTAGGTATCTCATTATGAGTGAAGAACATTATGTATGTTCCAGGGCTAATGAAGAATAGTTTTTTAGTCTCATTCATGGAATATAAGGGTTTTTCTATGGAGTTCTAGAAAAGGAAAGCACTCATCAAGACAAATGAATCTAGACCTCACACTCTCAAGTAATTGGAGTTAGAGAGGGAAATTTGTGCTCATTTCAAGGTGAGACTATTCGATTCTTGGTTCATAGAAGTTACAACCTATATGAGTTGTGTCATAAGAGGATGGAGCACCTGCGTTACAAGGAATTGCAAATTCTGAGGAAATTTTCATTGGTCTTTCATATTTTAATAGTAAGAAGTAGAGGGTGTGCAAAGGGTGTGCACTTAGAAATCATGCCAATGATGATTTGGTAACTACCAAGTCTAGGTCCAAGGAGGTTTGGATATGATACACTCTAATGTACATGGGATGATGTCAGTAGAATTAGTACTTGGAGGCATGTACTATGTGTATTTTATTTATGATTTCTATACGAATACATGGATCTACTTCATGAATACGAATATTTAGGTGGTTTTTCGGCACATGGTTTCTTTACCGATGGTTTTCTATTTCCGGTTAAGGAATTAAGGTTTTGGAATAATCCAGGTCATTGGGTTAGGGTTTTGGATTCTACTGGCTCCTATATGTATTTTGTATTGTAAACACTGTAACAAGATGGATAATATAGAATATGTTGGCTTTCCTCGTTTGGGTTTCTAAGGGAAAAATCTCCATGTAATGTTTGTATTTTCCATTATATCTTTTCTATTCTTTTTTTGAATATCTATTTGCAATAGATATTGTACAAAGCTATAATTTACATTTGGTATCAAAGCTTTATTGGCTTCATGGGGACACCTTTGTGGTCAAGGGTTTGGCTCGGGACTATGATAAGCCTTGTTACAGTGGGAGATCTACGGTACTAATTTTCCAGGTGAAAAGAAATGGAAAGCAATTTGAAGATGGAGATTGAGAAGTTTAATGGGAAAATTTTTGAGCTATGGAAGCTCAATATGGAAGATCTGTTGGTGGAAAAAGATTAGTGGATCACGGTAGATCCAGGTACTGCACCTACAAGAACTTCTGCAGATGACTGGAAAAAGTTGGATCGGAAGGCAAAGAGAAAAATTTGACTGTGTCTCTCTGATTCAGTATTACTCAATGTGTCAAAGGAAGCTACAGACAAGGATTTATGGGAAAAGTTGGGGCAGTTGTATCAATCTAAGTCCCTAGTAAATAAACTATTCCTGAAAAATAAGTTGTATAACCTGAGGATGAGAGATGGAGACTGGATGGCAGAGCATTTGAACGCTTTCAATACTATGGTAAGTCAGTTAGTATCTGTTGAGATTAAAATTTTAGATGAAGATAAATGTATTAGTTTACTGTGTTGTTTACCATACTCATGGGATAGTCTGGTTGTGGCCATATCTAGTAATATAACTTCCTTGAAGTTTGAAGAAGTGGTTTCATCCTTGTTGTCAGAGGAGATGAGATGAAATAATATGGAAGGACATAGAACAGACACATTAATTGCAAGAGGACATTCCTAGGAAATAAATAGACCTAATTTTACAAGTGGGAGATCTAAGTCTAATGGTAGATCTAAATCTCTTGGAAATTTTGTAAGGGTATGTTGGAGATGTGGAAAAGAAGGGAACTACAAGAAGCAATGTTGATCCAAAGTTGAGAAAAAGAAGGGATCTGAAGAATCTCATTCTACAGAAGAAAAGACCTCCAGGGAAGAAGGAGGGGATGTGTACTTGGCTTCTTCAAGCACACATGCAGATCATGAGGCATGGTTGGTTGAATCTGGTGCATCCTTTCATATGACTCCCCATAGGGAGTGGTTATGCAAATATGAAAGGTATGATGGAGGTAATGTTTTCTTAGGTAATGATTCAACAACCAGAATCATAGGAAGAGGAAGAGTCAAGTTGAGGCTCAGTGATAGAAGGATTAGAACAATGTATGATGTTCTGCACATCCCAATTTTGGCCAGAAATTTGATTTCTGTAAGCAAAATAAACAATGCATTGGTAAAAACAATATCTGAAAAGGAAACCTGCATGATGGTTCGAGGAGCAATGTGTTGCTGAGGGGAGTTTGGTTTGGAACTCTATATAAGCTGCAAGGAAGCACTATTACTGATGGGTGTCATAGTTCCATTGTTCTTGATATTGGAGTTCAAGAATAAATAACTCCTACAGTCTCTAAAGAAAAGGTTATGATGCGGCATCAAAGACTGGGGCATATCAGAGAGAATGGTTGTCGACTACTACACGGTAAAGGTATGGTTGAAGGTATGTCTAACTTCTCTCTAGATTTTGATTTCTGTGAACATTTTTTATATGGGAAGCAGAATCGGGTAAGATTCCCCTTTGGTGGAACGAGGGAAGAAGGAATTTTACAGCTAGTTCACAGTGATGTTTTTGGACCTGTGTCGGTCTCGTCATTAGGAAAATCTTGTACTATGTCTCATTTATAGATGACTTCTGGAGGAATACTTGGATATATTTCCTCGGGAATAAATCTGAAGTCTTTGACAGGTTTAAAGAGTTTAAGGCTCTTGTTGAGAATCAAACAGAGAAAAGAATTAAAGTGTTGAGGACAGATAATGGCGGAGAGTTTTGCAGAAATGAATTTGAAGAATTATGTAATAAGTGTGGTATAGAAAGGCATAAGAATACTTCATATACACCTCAACAGAATGGAGTTGCAGAAAGAATGAACAAGATGGTTATGGAAAAAGCAAGGTGTGTGCTCAGTGGTGTCGGGTTAGGGAGAGAATTCTAGACAGAGGCAATGGGTATTTCATGTTACCTGGTCAACAGATCACCCTCATCAATGTTGGATGACAAGACTCCATAAGAGGTATGGACTGGTAAGGAACCTTCTCTCACATATCTCAAGGTTTTTGGCTTCGATGCATATGTTCATGCTCCAAAGGAAAACAAGAGTAAGTTGGATAAGAAGGCTGAAAAGTGTATCTTTATTAGATATAAATATGGTCTCAAAGGTTATAAGATTTGGAACCTAGAAACTAAGAAGTTAGTGTATAGCCTAGATGTGGATTTAGAGAAATGAAGGATGTTGTTAAACAAGAATTCCTGTCAAGTAAGGAAGAGACAGAGAAGATAGAGTTTGATTGAAACGATGATGAATCAGACTCTACAGAAGAACATGAATAAGAAGAAGAAGATCATCATACTCTAGTATTGAGGATATTGGATGAAGAAAGAAGACTACCGGAAAGGTATAGTCCATCTGATTTCATTTAAAAATTTTCTTTTTCTATTACAGATGATGATCCTAGAACTATCAGGGAGATAGTGGATTCATAGGATGGAAATCTCTGGAAAAGGGCCATGGATGAAGAAATGGCATCTTTGGATAAGAATGGGTCTTGGGATCTAGTGGAAATGCCAACTGGAAGAAAGCCTATTGGCAGCAAATGGGTATTTAAAAATAATTTGAATGCAGAGGGAAAAGTAACAAAGGGTTAGTAGCAAAGGGTTATTCCCAGGTTGAGGGAATTGATTTTGGTGAGAATTTTTCACCCGTTGCCAAGTTAACCTCCATAAGATTTATGCTATTTATTGTTGCTGCATTTGATTTTGAAATAGAACAAATGGATATGAAGACAACATTCCTACATGGGGATCTGAAAGAATAAATCTATATGAAGCAATCAAATATGTTGTGAAGGGAGAGAAGGAGTTGGTATGCAAGCTACAAAATTCCCTGTATGTTTTAAAACAATCACCAAGGATGTGGTATAAAAAATTTGATACTTATATGTTGGGACTTGGCTTCACAAGAAGCAAAGAGGATCACTATGTGTATTTTAAATTAATTGGTGATCATTTGACTTATTTTTTCTTGTATGTGGATGACATGTTGTTGATAGGAAACAACAAGGAGATTATTCAGGAAGTGAAAACTCAGTTGTCCTCTAAATTTGACATGAAGGATCTCAGTGCTTTAAATTTCATTTTGGGGATGGAAATTAAATGAGATCGGAAAAGGAGGAAACTCTGGTTAAATCAGAGAAAATATGTCGAGAAAATATTGTAGAGGTTTAATATGCAGGAATCTAAACCGATCTAGGTTCCTATTCATATTGGTGTAAAGTTATATGTGGATCAGTGTCTCAAGGCACATGAAGAGGAGGAGGACATGTCTCATGTTCCATATGTGAGTGCAATTGGTAGTTTGATGTATGCAATGCTCTGTATTAGACTGGAAATTGCACATGCAGTGAGAGTTTTGAGAAGGTATATGTCAAAACTAGGGAAGGAGCATTGGACAATAGTAAAAATGGTTTTCAGGTATTTGTGTGGCACTGCTAGCTATGGATTATGCTACTAAGGAAGACCGGGATTGGACAGAGTGGTGGATATACATGGATTTGTGGATGCAGATAGAGATGGAGATCTAAATCGTAGGATATCTACAAGTGGGTATGTAATTAACCTGTTTGGAGGAGCAATAAGTTGGATGAGAAAAACACAGGATGTAGTGGCACTTTCAACTACAAAAGATGAATACATGGAAGCCACTCATGCAAGTAAGGAAGAAGTATGACTACAAATATTGTGTTCAGGTATTGGGTTGGTACAAGAAGATGTAGTAATGGATTCTGACAGTCAGAGTGCAATTTTTCTGGCAAAGAACCCAACTCAACATTCAAAGACAAAGCATATTGATATTCAATATAACTTTGTGAGATACATGGTTGAAGAAAAGAAAGTATTGTTGATGAAGGTGGATGCATTGAAAAATGTTGCATATTCATTAACAAAATCTGTGAGCATTGAGAAGTTCTCTTGTGTAGAGGATCCATGGGCATTGTTGCCCTGGATTGTTGACTATGTAATCATATAACCCCCTGTGTGCAAAGAAAACAACAAGTGGGAGAATGTTGGGTATGTGTTATATTCTTTGCACAAGTAGTAGTGTTATATTCTTTGCATCGGGACCGCATTTTTTCTGCCTCGGGACTGCATTATATTTAGGTGGTTCTTCAGCACATGGTTTCTTTGTTGATGATTTTCTATTTCGAGTTAAGGAATTAGGGTTTTGGAATAATCCAGGTCATTGGGTTAGGGTTTTGGATGTTGTTGCCTCCTATATGTATTTTGTATTGAAAGCATTGTAACAAGATGAATAATATAGAATATGTTGGTTTTCTCAGTTTGGGTTTCCAGGGGAAAAATCTCTGTGTAATATTTGTATTTACCATTGTATCTTTTCTGTTCTTTTTCTGAATATCTGCTTGTAGTAGATATTGTACAAGGTTAGAATTTACATATATATGTTGTAGGGGATGAATTATCTATTCTTATGTTTGATCAATGATGCATTAAAACCATGTAATATTGTATGATATGATATTTCCTTTAATACTATCTTGTTTTTCTCATGTTTTGGAAAAATATATGTTGGTACACTAGCTCCATAAATCCTTTAATAATTACATTGTTCTTGAAAAATGAAATCCTCATTACTACTAAGTAATCGCATTGCTTCATTTGATAGCCTTGGAGTAGTTTTTCAAAATAGTAATTAGTAAACCTAAGCAACAAAATTATCACATATATAACCATACTATCTTTTTTGCTTATTTTTTGATATATTATAATAATAAACATGTATTGGAATATTTTCTATTCTCCATGACCATCCCATATTTAGAAAAAGATTGCTTACACTAATGATGTGAAGCAAGTAAGAATCTGTAATGTAGGAAATTATTAAAATTTTAGAAGAAACCAGAAGTACATGCCATGTATAGAATGTGAGAATGGAGCACAACTCAAGATAAATAAGTTATACAATGTCTCTTTAATAATAAGGATAACATCCTCCAAATAACCAATTACATTCATACATCACAATTCACCTCTCTACAATAATTCATACATGATCTCTATATATACCTACTCACATGTACACATGAATCCCCTTTACAATTAGGCCGACCCTATTACATATATATTTACACATTACATGTACATTCAACTCCATATATTCCCCCCTTTGGGGTCATATCATATAAATTTAATCATATATATTTCCCTTTTGGGTCATAACAAAATCCATGTAAAATGTTGGAAACGTTTCATGATTTGGTGTCTTTGCTAATTTTAATTCCCTTTGCATGATGTGAGATAGAATTTATGCCAAATTGAAAATAGAACTTCATGTAGTTACAATATGTATTAATGGAACGTAGGCCTCATTGAAATGAACACAATCTAGTTCTACATAGTCTATGCTAACCATGGTAATTGTATAAATATATATGTCTCTTAAGTTTGTGGTTATATAAGCACTATCACCTTTTTCTTGGAACAAATTACACTTACCCCACCATATAGCCAATATCATTTCATCAACGAGTTTTAACATAGTTACCAACTTGATGAGAGCCCTCCATCATTCTCATTTTTTTAGAGGTCAAGTTTAGTGGTTATTTGTATACCCATTTCATAACATGATGCTATATATAACACTCTTTACTTTCCAGGTTTGAAATCACAAAATTTTACAATCATGATCTACAAGTTGCAAACAAAAGACTTAAAATCAATCCTAGAATCAAAAAGTGGTGCATGTAGTATCACCCCTTTTTCCTTGGGGTTAAAATTATAATTTGTTTAAAATCACAACCTTGAAAATTGGTACCATTATGAAAATATTAAGATCAACCCTTGAAATGAAATGTGGTGCTAATCAATAGGCCCCCATTTTGGCACCTTTTGCATCCCCTTTTGACACATTTTGGCATACCTTTCGGTTGTTTGTCTCTATAATTGCACAATCTTTCTGTGTTTAAAATGACTCCTGGAAAAATGAATTAGTACGCTAAATTTTGTCATCATTTGTTGATTTATATATAATAATTCAAATCATGACGATACTTAACTGAGTTGGTGGATTGATACAACTATTTTTGTAGTGCAGGTGTGGATGAAAGAAAACTACAAAGGAGCTATAGGTGTTCCTGCAACATAGTGAACAACCAACTGTAAGCAATTTATAGTGTGACCATGGCCTACATTTGGGAGATTCTGAGAATTTTGGCAAACAACTTGCTATCACCAATCGAGTATCCACATGATATGATTCTAATCATTGCCAACTAAAATGATATGAGGACGACGAGACTAAGATCCATGGAACATCAAGATTTGTTTGAGCCGACTAAAATGGTGAAATGGTGAATCCAGACAACCAAAGGATTCTATACACATATTCATTGTATAAATATGATGACCTTGTGCTACTTTCCTTGGATAGAATTAGGAAAGAAACATAATCGATTCCAAAATTGTTATATTTGTCCTTGTATTAGTATAATCGATGTAATGAAGAACCAACACATAAAACATGTGCCATCTCTTGGACGAGGGGTGGGATTATCACATTGTAGTGCTATCAGGCGGTAGTGCTATCAGGATATAGAACGATTTCTCACTAATACAAAGATCTGTATGAGTTATGTTGTATCCATCGTGATGTGAATGACTATTTAATAAAACAAGTTACTATTCATTTTCCAATATGTCATGTGATCTGAGGTAAGGCCCCCTCCCACAAAAGCTATTGTTGTATTTTATTGGAATTAGCATTTTCCATTTGATTTTTTTTTTTTTACTTCCAATGTTATGAGTATTCCAAAGAATGTTACTAATTTTCAAGAGATTTTTCCAGAAGACATGTTGATAGCATTTCGTAATAAGGAATTTAGTTATATTTTTTAATATTGGAATTGTATTAAATAATCATAGAATTTAATTTTGAACTCTTATAACCAATTAATTTAAGTTCTTTTATTAATAATGATAATTGATTAAATCATGTGTGATAAGATCATTTCTTGGCTTGAAAAAAAGAATTATTATGGAGACAAAAATAAAGATTGTAGACTCTCATGAAAATACTTAACTACCTTATGTTATGTCCTAAACTTAGGATAAATATAAATACAACCTGAGTGTCCATCAATTACAAATTAGCAAGCCCATATTACAATTCCCTTCATAATACTAAGAGTGATTGTTCCTTATGTTGTTATTTTCAAGCAAAAGTGAATTTATTTTATGCAAATACATCCTGATTCTTCCAAGATTGTCCTTTGCTTTCTAATTTGAGTGATTTTTTTCATTTCCATGTAAGTTCATTTCCTACAAGTCTCATACCAGCTCTAGATTGACATTAAATGAGCGGCCTTTCTAATTATTCTTCTGAGATATTAGGAAAGTAATTAAAAATCCAATCAATAACAATAGTAACCCATTTTCACGGATAACATTAGAACTTGTTTGAATTCATAGTTTTCACAAATATTACAGCTGGAAACCAAAATATCAAAATCAAATATGGTGTTATACTACACATTTGTTTTTTTTTGTTTCGGGCTTAAAAGTTTAGAAACCATGTACTAAAAAACCAAACCATCATTATTGCAAACACAATTTAAAAAAAAAAAAAAACAAAACAAAAAAATTAAAATATATAAGGAAGAAAAATCCCAAAAACCAAGACAAAGAATATGAATATTTAAAATGAAAAAATATAATAATTTTAAAAAAATAAAAATAAAATATATAATGAATAAAACAAGTTTAAAGAAAAAGAAAAATAAAACCATTCAAACTAAAAATAAAAAAACAAAAAGATATAAAAAGAAATTAGAGAAAAATAAAAAATTTAAAATTATCAAACACAATTAAAAAATAAAAATTATGTTTATAAAATATTAAAAAAATCAAAAATCAAAACAACTATAAAAATAAACTAAAAAGACAATAGCGGCAGCTTTATACGACCGTATAGGCCCGAAAACACCCTATAGTGGTGCCTATAAACAATGCACAAACCAGGGAAGCATGAGGGGAGGATGGGGGCGAGGGGTGCGTCTGAAATCAGAGGATGTGGGTGTAGGGGCGATTCCTAAAATCATATTGCCTTCCACACACTTACTCATTTTTTTATTATAATTTTTTTTGTTTGCTTTTTTTTTCGTTTTTTTTTAATTTA